>BSBK01007832.1:1297500-1387073 GCA_027943335.1 Chamaecyparis obtusa | reverse complement strand
TTTTACAAATTTTTCAAAACCATCAAATTGTAAAACAGATTGGCGAAACTATTTAAATCACATTGCAAAATACAAAACTTCTCATCAATCAAAATCCAACAGGCACGATGAAGACACTTTTCTTTTCTACACAGATCTAAAAAGGAATAACAAGAAAAAATTTCAAAACCTACCTCAAATCAAAATTAAACAGATTCGATGATGACCAGAATGAAGAAAACAAAATCCAAACTTTTCAAAAAACTCTCCCAAATCTGTCCCAAATCTGCCTCCAAAACCTATGTAATCGAATAATGGCCAAAACCCCCAATACTTAAAGAATCTCCTTTCTCATGCTGAATTCGAACTCAACTCCAAAAGGGCTTTCCATGAAGATGAATTTAGTTCATGGTTCAGTCTCAGTTGAACTGAAGTCCCCTTTCCACTTTGACTTTAGTTGAAAGCACATAGCCAAACTTCAACTTGAATCATTAATTCAATTTCATTCAATTATGAATGTGCAACATAATGCATTTAAATAATTAATAATTAGAACATTCAGTTAACATAAAAAGCACATGCCAAAATAACCCTTAATTTAATAAATTATTTTAATTAAACAAAGGTTAATTTCATGATTAAATATTTCAAAGGTGAAGTCATTTAATTAATTCACATTAATTAAATATTTCAACCACACTCAAAATAGCATATAATTAATTCCCAATTAATTTATGCATCAACTATATAATATAAATAATAATTCAACTAAATAAATACATTTATTTAATTACCATTTAAATGATATTCCATAGCTAAAAATAGAATGATCTAAAAATAGAAATTGCATCAAACACCACAAATCAAAGAATCAAAAAGACCTAAGAACACACATACATGCTCAAGACACAAGTATAAACTCTCACCAATTGGACGAGTTTAGAAAGGTAGAAACATGAAATCTTGTCCCCTACTTTAGGACAATAATTGGCTTAGGTAAGGATTTGGAACTGAATATTATCTCCCCTCTTTTACCATTGAGATTAGCGATAGGGCATGCTCATCCTGAAAATTTAGGGAAGTCAATGCCTAGTACCTGTGAACTTGCATAAGAGACAAGCATGTGCATATATATAGAGATATAATAGATAATGGCAGTGATCGGCCGAATGTGTGGATCTTGCAAGCAAGTAACTACATTTTTTTCCCCTCAACCACATCAAGCACATCAAGGAGAAATATAAAACATACATGAACACCATACATATGCGGTATGGGGTAAGTATAATCATAAGTCTTAGTATACAGTTTTTCCCTCTTCTTTAAATTAATCTCATGCTCCTTCAAAGAATGAAGAGAAGAAAATAAATAACTCAATGCTAACAACTGAGTTGCTAAAAAGCCAACTCTTTGCAAATTCACAAGGTGCAGCCCCTTGCTAGTAGATTTTCAATAGGATTTTATTTGACAAAGAATGAATAACATGCGTGCCTTTAACCATAAAACATATAAGGAAAAACACTCATTCCATCATCATGAAAACAATGTGTAGATTAAAAGAACATTCACTTCTGATATAATCAAAAGACTCACTGCTTAGAAGTAAATCTTTCCACTAAATTCCCTCTGTTGCTTCAAGTGTAAAATCAACCAACATAATAGTCAAGCTTTCTTCAAATATAATTTATTTCCACAAGAAAATAGATCATACTTTGATAAATAACATTATCTACCATTCCAAAAGCTTAATCACATATATAAAACCATAGGATAGCATATATGTTCTATTATATTAGTTTCACAAACTTAAAACATAGACTTCATGAAAATAGTTCCAAAAAAAATCCTAGAGAGTCGAACCCTTAATCAGCTCCAAGTTTTTCATAAATAGCCACGTAGGGCTTCAATAACTAACTTTGTTAAAATGATCTTCTTGAAAGTAAATTCCTAATCTAATAACTATCCTAAGCATTAAGCACCAAAACTAGACTGAGAGAAAAAGACACCTTTCCAGATCTGCCAAGTGTCTCGAACGGTTAAGAAATTGAACTTACTGCAAGCCGCACTGCCTTTTGATCCTTGAATGTGGCTATAAGTGTGGATATGACTAGCTGATGTGGCAAACTGATAAAATCAATCCTCTGCTACCAGACTTCCTTCTCCCCTTTTAATCTCGGACACCTTGGTTGAGTACATATCCAAACAATCTTGCTAGAGAATCATCATCGATTCCATTTGGGAAATCTTTGTGAAATGCTTGTCTATATGTGTTTTCATCTTCTTGAGCTCATCAAACCATGCATTTACCTCTTTAAGTACCTACTCAACTAATTTGTCAGACCACCTCTTTAACTTCTTGGCACCACTCATAAATCCATTTCATATCATTTGAAATGATTTCTTTAATTATTTTCAGTCCCTTCATGAGATTTCTTATCTTAGAAATCCCCAAAACTATAGCCTCATTCCTCCATTCTATGCATTCTTTAATAACATAAAGAACTGTGTCATCCAGTCTAGGGACTGGCTTTTTCCACGAGGAACTTCTATAAGCCATATTCTTCGATTTCATCAATCGAATGTAACTATTCGATCCAAGTGGTTTTTTCTAACTCCCATTCCTCAATGTTCACTTCTACTTCCTTTACCTGATTATCTCCTTCAGGGTGGGCTTGGTCCATAAGACTTAGTTTCTTGACAACCTCTTCTTCACACACTCCATCCAATCATCAACTGCCTTACTCACTACTTTTCTTCTCTGAACATGATCAAGAAATCATTGGTTATCAGGGGATTTCATGTCAATAGAGGCTGGCATTTCATTTAGGGGAATTGGTTCAGGATGCTAGATGGTGTTGATATATTGAGCCATATTCTTTATTGCCTTTTTTATGTCCTATTTATCCCTGGCATCTTTCCAGACCCTATTGGCGATCTTCTTATTTGACACTTCAAAAAATCTCATGTCAGCGACTCTGGTGTCTTTTCCTAAATATACCTTGGATAGTTGAAAATCCTGAGTTGAAACCTCCCCTTCAATCTTATCATCCATATGCTTTGCAATCTTTGCCATCCAGTGGCCACTGCCTTCATTGAAATCAATTTTAGATTCCATCTTTGCCTTTTTAACTTTGGAAGATTTCCCAAGATATCTGCTTACCACATCATCAATAGGTACTGACAAAGGAACAACATTCCTTTTCTTAGTTGTCAGGGTCTCAAGCCACGATGGAGTAACAGAGGATTTCTTTTGTGTATCATACTTACTGAGAAGAGCTAGTGAATCCATAGGATTATTCTCCATTTCCTATTGTGTCTGTTGATCATCCACCATCTCAGGTACACTATGGTCTTCAACTGGAACTGCCATCAGATCAAGATCTAGAGAGTCTAAATCCATGATGATGCTGGGGGTAACTTCCTATTTCTGGGACCTCTCCTTCACCCTCAGACTTGACCTAGTCACTCAGGTTTTAGGTTTAGCTTGGTGTTGAGCTTGAACTTGAACTTGAACTTGCAAAGAAATTGGTTCAAGTTTAGGTTTGACTTCAGATTTAGCTTTTCCTACACAAGGTGGATCAACACTTAAGTTAGTCAAAATAGAAGTTTTCTTTATTGAATGCCTCTTTTTGGCTTTCACTTGTCCTTTAGAAGATTGCAAAGGAGTAATGGAAACTCTTCTCTTTAACAACCATGCCTCTGTCTTCTCAATAATTATTTTTATTTTGTTATGCAGATCATCTCCCTCTAGCTCTGACCAGTCAAACTTGGGAACAGGGAGAGCTTCAACCTTCTCCAAGTATAGGGAATCTAAAATATTAGTCTCAGTATCTTCCTCTATCCGTCCGTATTCATCTCTAACTTGAAAGAGATGATTTTCCTCAAATTTAACTGAGACCACAACCTCTTCCTTACCTCCAATTCATTAGAACAGTCAATCCAAAAATCTTCTAACTCAGGGATATGCATGAATGTTTATGGTACATTAAGGATTGGCTCTTGCAAAGTCTCTATAATCAAAATTGATCTTGGGCATATAAGTCCTGCAAATAGAAAACATTCAATTCTTATTTCATGGCCAAAGCATCCTGGAAATTTTCCATCTATAATAACCCAATTCAATTGGGAAAAGAACACCTGAAGATTTCCTTGGTGTTCTAGCCTTTTGTTCAACTAGAACAAGTTTCCTACATAAATCCATTAGGACTATATCATCTAAACAGAATCTAGGGAGCTTCAGGGGTTCCTCATCAAATGCTCCCACCTTGACATAAGTAAATTTTGAGAACTGTATGAAATGATAGCTGTAAATAGTGATTACCTATTTAGCCTCTTCAGAAAGTCTAGAATTTTCTTTACCTCGTAGCTCGAACACCAACTTTCCTAAAAACCTATCATTTACCATTTTGAAAACACTGGGAAACTTCTCCTTCCGCAAGCATGTGAAATAATCATATACCCTCATATCATTTGTCCATACTTCATGAGGTAAACCTTCCCAAGCTCGGCAACATGCTAAGACATAAATTAGGTAGGAGGACATATAAAATGTAGACAAATTATTGATGTTAAGGAGTTCCCTATGGAGCTTCTCTGCTATTAGGTCACCCCAATCAATAAATTTATCTCCCTCTATAATCTTCTAGATAAAAAAGAACATCCAATTTTTCCAATGAAAGGCATGAGGATTCCCTTTTATCCTATTTAGAAGAAGCACCATATCAGCTATGTCTTTACAAAAGTGCTCAATTGTTAGAGGCTTTGGCAGCTTGGACCCTCCTTTCTCTAGTTTCACAAGCCATACCTGAGCTATAGAAGAACTGTATTTTTACTCTCCACCTCATACACTTGCTCTACTTCTACAAATGTCCATGGTTCATATGGTTCCTTCTCTGGAATATGCAGGGCCGCCATTATTGTCTCTCTTCTGATTCTAACCAAGATTTCTCCTGATGCACCCTTAATACATCTATTCTTGGTGTCATATTTGTTGGCACATTCCAATACCAATTTTGGGAAAATGAGGGATGGAGGAATTGCAACAGCTTCTAAAAGTCCACTTGCTACTAATTTTCTAGAAAAAGAACCCTCCGAAGCATTTTAGACTCTAAGATAGAGCTCCTCTAGATTAACATTTAACAGGAAGGTATCTCCTATATTTGGAAGGGAAACTAGCAGGTGGGTTCTATTCTCTTCTTTTAGAAGTTTGGGGTGAAACAATGACATTTTATCAATATGAAGGGAAAAAATTTGCAACACAGAATGAGCTTCTGTAATCTAAAAATTGCAAGGGGAAAGAAAAAAAACTCACCGATTTCCTGCGTAACAATTTTCTGCAAATTTTCACCACCAATTCCATCGCTCCTTCTCCTTCTCCAGAAAAAAATAACTTAATGAAGAAGCCTTAATCAATCCTCATTTATTCCCAAATACCTTAAGATCTCATTAAATCTACGGAGCATGCTCGTAATAAATATCATAATGGAGGAATGATTGATTTGATAGGTCAAGCCACTCTTAATTAATACGCTAGATGTTTCGGCATGAAAATCTCAATTCCCAAGAAAAAATTCTTGATCTCCATATTCGCATATTAATTACTCCCTCTACATCATGCCATCATTTCCAATTTTGCATGCACGAGCCATCTAATCAAATAAGACAACCTTTGTATGACAGTTTTCCAATTCTGAACAAACACTTGGAGTGCTACAAAACATAATCCTTCTTTTTGGAAAATGGACACTACCGCCGAATTTCCCATACATAAGCTATCCTATTACAATCATGAACTTGAACTTGATCTAACTTAAGGTTTGAGACTAGGTTCAAGTTTAGGTTCATCTTTGAGATTGATAGACCTTTTAAGAAACAAACAAATGTGAGTATTACAAGACCTAGAGGCGGGGACAGGTTGAACTTGAACTTGAACCGATTTCATAAAAGTTCAACTTCAACTTCGACTTGAGGACTTTCACTTACTAAGACTATGCCCGAGGGTTTTGAGAAAAAATGAGGGTAACAATTGGCTCTGACTGGGGACCGAGACTGCTAAGGACCGAGGAATGAATCTAGAATCTCAAATAACAAGACAATTTAAACTTTAACTGGGCCGAATCACCACAACAAAAACTTCTACTCCTATAGACACAAGCCAAAACTTATATACAAGCAAGGAAAATAAAAGACTTATAGCTGGTAAAGCTTGAGATCCTATCCATTGTATGACAGGGGTAGTTCATCTCCGTCAATATATTTCAGCTTGAACACATTCAAACCTAGAGCTTGAGAGATCTCAAATGGTCCCTTCTAGAGAGACTCAAACTTACTATGTGCTCCTCTTGGCTCTCGGCGCTTATCCCAAAGAAGAATCTTATCACCCCCCATGAATTTTCTTGGCCTAGCACGGTGATCAAAGATCTCCTTCACCTTCAGCTAATGACTAGTAATGTGATCAACTAACTCTTGCCTCTCTTCTTCAATCTTTGATAGATACTGAATCCTTTTCTCCAATGAATTTTGAAATACTTCATTCTCAATGCACCTTTGCAACTTGGAAAAGGCTAGTTCCAATGGAAGTGACAGTTGTGCTTCAACTCTGAAGACTAATTCAAATGGCATCATACCAATGGCCCTCTTTGGAGAGGTCCTATCTGCCCACAATGCCTCATATAACTTCTTGTGCCAATCTTTTCCCTTCTCATCTACCAGTTTCTTCATGATGTTTATCAAGTTCTTGTTTGTAGATTCTGCCTGGCCATTTACCTATGGAAAATAGTCTGAAGAGTGAGATAAGTTTATACCATGATCACAGCAGAAGAGTTGAATTTCTCAAGAGGAGAAGTTTTGAGCATTATCAACTACTATTTTCATGGGAACTCTAAATCTGGTAACAATGTTTTCTTTTAAGAATCTACAAACTATCTTAGAAGTGGTTACTTTGACTAGTATCACCTCCACCCACTTGGTAAATTAATTGGTCACTATCAAGATATGTGTGTGTCTGCCACTAGAAGTTGGGTTTATTGGACCAATAAAATATAACCCCCACTGCTAGAAAGGCTCTTTGATAATCATTGGTCTTAGTGGAAAAGCAGCCAACTGAGGTTTTTCTAAGAAAAGTTTACACTTCTCACAATTCGCTACCCACCTGTATTCATATTTAAACATTCTGGGCCAATAGTAGCAATTTCTTAGGATCTTAAAGGCTGTCACAGAGGAAGAATAGTGCCCCCCACATGCTTCATTATGAAATGACTGCAATAGCTTCTGCTACTGTTCCTTGTCAACACATTGCAAAAACATTCCATCCAACCCCTTTTTATATAGAACATTATCTACTATGACATATTTTTCCACCTTCAACCTCAGATTTCTTCTCTCTTTAGCTGATAATTGTCCTGGAGGCTCTCCATAGGTTAGAAAGAAAGCTACATCTAAAAACCATGAGTTAGTTGTTGCTATAAACAGGTAATTAGGTAAACTTTGTTCTTCTTGATTTTTAGCCATCAATTTACATAGGCCCTGTCCTCTCACTAGCTTTGTAGGTTTAATTTCCAGATCAAACTCCTATACTTTTGCAACCCAACTAGCCCTATTATTCACTACAACTTCCTATTGAGTAAGTATGGTCTTAATAGCTGAATTTGGAACAAAGACCACAGAATGTGAATGAAGTATATAGTATCAGAATTGTTTAACTACCTTCACTACTATGAACACCTACTTTTCTATTTGTGAATAGCGTAGCTCATGTTTCTTGAGTGGTACACTCATGAAAGATATAGGACTTCTCCACTATCAATTTTTTGTAACATCACTCCTGACATCGTTTGTTCTGATGCATAATAGTAGATGACAAAATCTTTTTTAAAATCTAGGTGTATCAAAGTCAGAGCATTAGCTATGGCTTCCTTAATCTTACCAAATGATTTAATATCTGGTTTATCCCACTTAAAATTCTTCTTTTCACTTAACAGGTCTACCATGGGCTTTGATGTCTCAGTGAAATCTGGTACACACTTCCTTAAGAAGTTAACTTGACTAAAAAAAGATTTAATTCCCTTTCGATTAATAGGTAGACACAGCTGTTGGATAGCTTTGAATCTTTCTGGGTTAATTTTAATGCCCTCCTTGGGAACTAAATGACCCAGCAACTTGCCCTCTGTTACACAGAAGATTGACTTCTTTGGATTTAGAGAAACCCCGTGATCTCTACACCTTTGCAAAACCTCTCTCAAGTCCTTCAGATGCTTCTTACACCTCCTAGAGAAAATGGTCATGTCATCTAGGTAAATGGTGATGGTCTTGTTTAACAAATGGCCGAAAGTGGAATTCATGGCCCTCTAGAATGTGGCTCCAGCATTAATTAAGCTGAAAGGAATTCTCTTATAGGTGAATGTGCCCCATGGTGTAGTAAAGGTTGTTTTGTGCTGGTCTTCTTCTGCAACAGAAATCTGATTGTAGCCTGAAAATCCATCGAGTAGCGACAAAATCTCTGAACCAGCAATAGTTTGGAGAATTTGGTCCATCATAGGTAGAGCAAAGTTGTCCTTGAGACTTGACTGATTGAGATTTCTAAAATCCATGCATATTCTGATTTCTCCATTCCGTTTCCACATAGGAACAATTTTGGCTACCCACGTGGATGATGTATTGGAAACATAATTCTTTCTTGAAGCATCTTGTCAATTTCTTTAAAAATGGCATCCACCACCTTTGGATGATATGTTCTCAATTTCTAACGGAATGGTGACATACTGGGCTTCAAGGGGATATGGTGTGAAAACTGCCCCTATTTGAAGTTCTTTAAATCTTCATAAGTCCAAGAAAATACATCACCATGCTCTTTTAATAACTTGGTGAAATGGCATCTTTCATCTTCATCACAACACACCCCTAAATTGACCATTTTGGGATTGAACTCATCGCCAATATTAATTTTTTCATATTCACCTGAAGGACTACTATCTAGTATATCAGGTGAATTGAAATAGTAATCTCTCCTATCAAAAAACCTCTCTAACTCAACCATTTATTTAGGTATGGAATTTCCTTTAAGTTGTATAACCTCCTCTAAAGTACCAGATTCCTTCCCTGGACAAAATTCATGACATTCAAATTCTAACCCTTCATAATAGTTGGTTGAGAACTTATCCAAACCCTACAAGAATTCATTTATATGAGCATCATCTTTAAACACCTGCCAGGAAGAGGAGTTATAAGGAACATTAGGTCTATGAATAACTTCAATGGTGTAACAATCATCTACGAAGTCTGGGCATGGTATCAACAAAAATGTTGATCCAGCGAGTGCATCTACTCTTGAGTTATATTCCCTCAGAACCGCTTCAATTGAAAAGGCATCGAACCAATCGAGTTCATCCCATACCCTATTTCTATAGTGTTTTAGTCTCTCATTTTTCACTGAAAACATATTTTTGACTTGTTTGACAATAAGTTCAGCATCACCACGTGCTCTTAAAAGTTTAATCCTCTTCTTCTTAGCTTCTTCTAGACCTAACAATAGAGCTTAATACTCTACTGTATTGTTAGTGTTCTCAAATTCAAGTTTGAATGAAAAAGGAAATTTATGTCCAGCAGGAGAAATGAGAACTACTCCAGCCCCCGAGCCTATAGAAAAACAACTGCCATCAAATTCAAGAATCCAAGGGAGCTCTTCATCCGTAGTCACTGGGTTTGAAACATTGTCCCCTGACAAAATAACATAATTAGAAAACTCAGATTCTTGATACAAGATTTGGGATTTAGGATCCTCTGAGGGAAAGACTATATATTTGGATTTAGGCTCTGGGAGAAGAGTAAATTTCTTATTCCCTATAGGAACTATGTCCTGAGACCAGTCTAGCTTTATTTCACCACCTAGAATCCTACAAAATGTTCTGCTAAGAAGCATGCCATAGCTGGCTGGGATATCATCTACTAAGATGGTCAGCTTCAACCTCTTATCTGGGAAAGCTACTCACGCAACCTGGGCGTCTTTAATTTGACCTAGGAGTGGGACCTATTTTGCATCCATTGAATAATAGTGTCCAAAGGTGTCAGTCATAGGAAGGTCTAGGGCTTTGGCCACAGATGGAGGCATAATATTATCTGACGCTCCTAAATCAATGATATAGTTTTTTAGTTTAAAACCATGAATTTACAGGGACACATAAAAAGGTTTAGGTTTCAAACCAATAGGGATAGTAGGAACAAACTTTTCGGTAGGTTTTTGCTCAACTGTATCTTCTTTCTTTACAGACTGGCCTTTAAAATAAACATTATTTGTCTATTGAACCTTAGGTTTAGTAGGAGGATCTTTAACATAACTAACCAACTTATCTAACTCCCGGGGATTCATTTTCAGATATTTTGCAGTAGAAATTTATATTTTTGATGTTTTACAAAAATCAACTATACTAAAAGGGGAATCAGATTCAAACCTTTTCATAACTTGTTCCTCCGAAATGTCTGCTTTCAAAATCTTTGGATGATCACTGGCTTGCCCCTCACTACCTTTAATTGCTACATTTTCCCAATTGCTTACTTTTCCTCCATGCTAGTTCCTTGTCAAAACTGAGCAAGATGTATCCTCTAAAGTCACCAATATGTCTCCATCCCTTTCGGAGTCTGATTCATATTCAAGGTAAAATTTTCCAAATTTGCTAGGCACCTTGGAGGATGTCTTCAACAGTCACCTTTACTACTGCTTCTTTCTTAGCTTCTAGTTGCACATGTCTTATGTTTTTAGGACATGAGACTCCCTCATGCTCATCAGTAAGATGGAAAACACACATATTGCTTTTATTGGGTGGAGGTTCAATTTGCAGTTTTTGCTGAGCAGGGGGCAAATTGAATTGTTTTCTAGAATTTGAGGATCCTTGAACTGGATATTTACGTGGAATATCTTAATAGGGATTGGTAGTTTTAGGCAATTGTCACTTGATTGTTATCAAGTCATTCATCAGTCTTTGAATCATAGGGTTTGACAATGAAGAGGTAGAAGGTTGAGAGCTGGATGCTTGAACATCTTTTCTCCATTTGCCACTTGTTATGGGATCATCCTCCAGTTCAATGGCAAGGTTCTGAGAAGCTACTAAGGTGGCTAGCCTAGCTCTTTTCAAAGGAAATACAACATTAGGGGGCATAGAATTTAAGAAGAAACCCTTCTACTTTTCATCATTTGGTCTGCTTGAAGCTGGAATCACTTGAATTCCCTTGTTAAATCTTGCCCCAAACTCCCTCATAGGTACTTGAATCTCTTTCTTCATCTGACTTAACTGAATCAAAAGAGTATTGGCATCATCAGCTGATTTAAACCTAGTCTCAAATGTTGTTTTCATTGAATCCTAGTCAGTGATGGAGGCATGAAGAAGACTATGAAACCACTCGGCTACAGTTTTGGTTAAGGTCAAGACAAAAAGTCTGACAGCTACATCTGGAGTAGCCACTGCTAAAACTCTGCATGCTATGTTAAAAGCATTCAAATGGTCTTTAGGGGTTTTCTTTCCATCACCACTAAATTTGGGTAGGATGTCATGACCTTTAGGTAAGTTTCCTAGATTTGCTCCTAAGGTCAAAGGTCCTACAACTACACCCCAGGGTTGATTTTGTATCATGGGAGGTAAGATAAAATTCAAAGGTTGCAAATTTACAAAGGGAGTTACAGTTCTTGGTGAGACCAAAGAACTAAAAGTAGTTATAAGAGGAGACTTAGTGGGAGAAGAAAGTCTGCTAGCGGTCTTACAATGTCTTCACCTAGAAGGACTCTGGGGTTTAAAATCAACCTTTGCTAGATCTTCAAAATCAACATCTACTAGACATTTTTCTCTATCTCCCCTTGTAAATCTTTTATCAGCCAGTTTATTGAAGATGAACTAAAAAAAATAAAGAACTAGTTATTCTCAAGGCCTTCGAACTACTCTATCAACTACAACAACCTCTTGAACTATAGGCAAATCTTTGAGCCATTCTTTGATTTCTTCCTCTTCCTCAAGAACTAATCTTGCTTGATGGTATTGTTGATCATTAGTTCTCAGTTTCTAGGCTATTGCATTAAGGTCATCAATTATGTCCTCTTGAGTATTAGAAAAATCAAGGTTTGGTTGCAAAACCGGAGGGAGTTCTTGTCGACCAGGGATAACTTTAGCAAGTAACACCATAGTTGATCACTGAATATAAAATATCAATCCTGGTCTATTCTTAGATGCTCCCCAGTAGAGTCACCAAAAACTATTAGCATACAGTTTTTCCCTCTTCTTTAAATTAATCTCATGCTCCTTCAAAGAATGAAGAGAAGAAAACAAATGACTCAATGCTAACAACTGAGTTGCTAAAAAGCCAACTCTCTGCAAATTCACATGGTGCAGCCCCTTGCTAGTGGATTTTTAATAGGATTTTATTTGACAAAGAATGAATAACATGCATGCCTTTAACTAGAAAACACATAAGAAAAAACACTCATTCCATAAGCATGAAAAGAATGTGCAGAATAAAAGAACATTCACTTTTGATATAATGAAAAGACTCACTGCTTAAAACTAAATCTTTCCACTAAATTCCCTCTGTTGCTTCAAGCGTAAAATCAACCAACATAATAGTCAAGCTTTCTTCAAATATAATTTATTTTCACAAGAAAATAGATCATACTTTGATAAATAACAGTATCTACAATTCCAAAAGCTTAATTACATATATAAAACCATAGGATAGCATATATGTTCTATTATATCAGTTTCATAAACTTAAAACGTAGACTTCATGAAAATAGTTCCAAAAAAATCCTAGAGAGTCGAACCCTTAATCAGTTCCAAGTTTTTCATAGATAGCCACGTAGGGCTTCAATAACTAACTTCGTTAAAACTATCTTCTTGAAAGTAAATTCCTAATCTAATAACTATCCTAAGCATTAAGCACCAAAAGTGGACTGAGAGAAAAAGTCACCTTTCCAGATCTGCCAAGTGTCTCGGATGGTTAAGAAATTCAAGTTGTTGCAAGCCGCACTACCTTCCATTCCTTGAATGCAGCTATAAGTGTGGATATGACTAGCTGATGTGGCAAACTGATAAAATTGATCCTCTTCTTCCAGACTTCCTTCTCCCTTTTAATCTCAGACACCTTGGTTGAGTGCATATCCAGATGATCTCACTAGAGAATCATCATCGATTCCATCTAGGAAATCTTTTTGAAATGCTCTTCTATATGTGTTTTCATCTTCTTGAGCTCATCAAACCATGCATTTACCTCTTTAAGTACCTTCTCAACTAATTTTTTAGACACCTCTTTAACTTCTTGGCACCACTCATAAATCCATTTCATATCATTCAAAATGATTTCTTTAATTGTTTTCAGTCCCTTCATGAGATTTCTTATCTCAAAAATCCCCAAAACTATAGCCTCATTCCTCCATTCTAATAACATAAAGAACTATGTCATCCAGTCCAGGGATTGGCTTTTCCATGAGGAACTTCTGGAAGTCATATTCTTCGATTTCATCAATCCAATGTAACTATTCGATCCAAGTAGTTTTTTCTAACTCCCATTCCTCAATGTTGACTTCTACTTCCTTTACCTGATTATCTCCTTCAGTATAGGCTTGGTCCATAAGACTTAGTTTCTTGAAAACCTCTGCTTTCACATGCTCCATCCAATCATTAAATGCCTTACTCACTACTTTGCTTCTCTGAACCTAATCAGGAAATCATTGGTTATTAGGGGATTTCATGTCAATAGAGGCTAGCATTTCATTTAGGGGAATTGGTTCAGGATGCTGGATGGTGTTGATATATTGAGCCATACTCTTTATTGCCTCTTTCATGTCCTGTTTATCTCTAGCATCTTTCCAGGCCCTATTGGCGATCTTCTTATTTGACACTTCAAAAAATCTCATGTCAGCGGCTTTGGTGTCTTTTCCTAAATCTACCTTGTATATTTGAAAATCCCAAGTTGAAACCTCCCCTTCAACCTTATCATCCATATGCTTTGCAATCTCTACCATCCAGCAGCCACTACCTTCATCGAAATCAATTTTGGATTTCATCTTCTCCTTTTTAACTTTGTAAGATTTCCCAATATATCTGCTTACCACATCATCAATAGGTACTAACAAAGGAACAATATTCCTTTTCTTAGTTTCCAGGGTCTCTAGCCATGGTGGAGTAATAGAGGATTTCTTTTGTGTATCATACTTACTGAGAAGAGCTAGTGAATCCATAGGAGTATTCTCTGTTCCCTATTGTGTCTATTGATCATCTGCCATCTCAGGTACACTATGATCTTCAACTAGAACTATCTTCGGATTAGTATCCAGAGAGTCTAAATCCAAGATGACACTACGGGTAAGTTTCTATTTCTACGACCTCTCCTTCACCCTCAGACTTGACCTGGTCACTCAGGTTTTAGGTTTAGCTTGGTGTTGAACTTGAACTTGAACTTGAACTTGCGGAGAGATTGGTTCAAGTTCAGGTTTGACTTTAGATTTAGCTTTTCCTACACAAGGTGGATCAACACTTAAGTTAGTCAAAACAAAAGTTTTCTTTGTCAAATGCCTCTTTTTGGGTTTCACTTGTCCCTTAGAAGACTGCAAAGGAGTAACAAAAACTCTTCTCTTTAACAACCATGCCTCTGTTCTCTCAATAATTCTTTTCATTTTGTTATGTAGATCATCTCCCTCTAGCTCTCACCAATCAAACTTTGGGAATAGGGAGAGCTTCAACCTTCTCCAAGTATAGGGAATCTAAAACATCAGTCTCACTATCTTCCTCTATCCCATCTGTATTCATCTCTAGCTTGGAAGAGATGATTTGCCTCAAAGTTAATCGAGACCACAACCTCTTCCTTACCTCCAATTCATCAGAATAGTCAATGCAAAAATCTTCTAACTTAGGGATATGCATGAATGTTTCTGGTACATTGAGATTGGCTCTTGCAAAGTCTTTATAATCAAAATTGATCTTGGGCATATAAGTCTGCAAATAGAAAACATTCAATTCTTGTTTCATGGCCAAAACATCCTGGAAACTTTTGCATCTATAATAACCCAATTCAATTGGGAAAAGAACACCTGAAGATTTCCTTGGTGTTCCAGTCTTTTGTTCAACTAGAACAAGCTGCTTGCATAACTCCATTAGGACTATATCATCAAAACATAATTTGGGGAGCTTCAGGGGTTCCTCATCAAATGCTCCCACCCCGAGATAAGTAAATTTTGAGAACTGTAAGAAATGACAACCATAAACAATGATTACCTATTTAGCCTCTTCAGAAAGTCTAGAATTTTCTTTACCTCATAGCTCAAACACCAACTTTCCTAAAAACTTGTCATTTACCATTTTGAAAACACTGGGAAACTTCTCCTTCCGCAAGCATGTGAAATAATCATATACCCTCATATCATTTGTCCATACTTCATGGGGTAAACCTTCCCAAGCTTGACAACATGCTAAGACATAAATCAAGTAGGAGGACATATAAAATGTAGACAAATTATTGATGTTAAGGAGTTCCCTATGGAACTTCTCTGCTATTAGGCCAGCCCAATCAATAAATTTATCTCCCTCTATAATCTTTTGGATAAAATAGAACATCCAATTTTCCCAATGAAAGGCATGAGGATTCCCTTTTATCCTATTTAGAAGAAGCACCATATCGGCTATGTCTTTACGAAAGTGCTCAATTGTCAGAGGCTTTGGTAGCCTGGACCCTCCTTTCTTTGGTTTCACAAGCCATACCTAAGCTATAGAAGAACTATATTTTTTCCTCTCTACCTCATACACCTTCTCTGCTTCTACAAACATCCATGGTTCATATGGTTCCTTCTCTGGAATATGCAGGGCCACCATTATTGTCTCTCTACTGATTCTGACCAAGATTTCTCTTGACGTACCCTTACTACATCTATTCTTGGTGTCATATTTTTTGGCACATTCCAATACCAATTCGGGGCAAATGAGGGCTGGAGGAAATGCAGCAACTTCTAAAAGTCCACTTCCTACTAATTTTCTAGAAAATGAACCCTCGAAAGCATTTCAGACTCTAACACAGAGCTCCTCTAGATTAACATTTAACAGGAAGGTATCTCCTATATTTGGAAGGGAAACTAGCAGGTGGATTCTATTCTCTTCTTTCAGAAGTTTGGGGTGAAACAATGACATTTTATCATTATGAAGGGAAAAGATTTGCAACACAGAATGAGCTTTTGTAATCTGAAAATTACAAAGGGAAAGAAAAAAAACTCACCACTTTCTTGCGTAACAATTTTCTGCAAATTTTCACCACTAGTTCCATCACTCCTCCTTCTCCAAACAAAAATAACTTAAGAAGCCTTAATCAATCCTCATTTACTCCCAAATACCTTAAGATCTCATTAAATCTTCAAAGCATGCTCGTAATAAATATCATAATGGAGGAATGATTAATTTGATAGGTCGGGCCACTCTTAATTAATCTGCCAAATGTTTCGGCACAAAAATCTCAATTCCCAAGAAAAAATTCCCGATCTCCATATCTGCATATTAATTACTTCCTCTATGTCATGCCGTCATTTCCAATTTTGCATGCACAAGCCATCTAATCAGATAAGACAACCTTTGTATGACAGTTTTTGAATTTTGAACAAACACTTGGAGCGCTACAAAACAAAATCCTTCTTTTTGAAAAATGGACACTGCCACCAAATTTCCCATACATAAGCTATCCTATTACAATCATGAACTTGAACTTGAACTAACTTAAGGTTCGAGACTGGGTTCAAGTTCAGGTTCATCTTTGAGATTGATAGACCTTTTAAGAAACAAATAAATGTGAGTATTACAAGATCTAGAGGTGGGGATAGGTTGAACTTGAACTTGAAATGATTTCATAAAAGTTCAACTTCAACTTCGACTTGAGGACTTTCACTTACTAAGACTATGCCCGAGGGTTTTGAGAAAAAATGAGGGTAACAATAAGCATCAATAAATTCCTAACATATAATCTATTATTTTAGATTAATTATGATATTTATAAAATCAGACTAGGGGCGAGGTACAACACATTTCTTGCCCATGCACTTTGGGGCTAGCTATTCCAACAGCTATTATGGTGGCAACCAGTGTTGAAGCCACTAATGGAGTTCTTATCAAAGGAGGTGCGCTTTAAGTTTATTAGATGTGCACATTTTTGGGTTTCCAACACCTACCAATGGTGTGTGCACCATGTCAAGTGGAGGGGGGTGACATCACATGGCATGCTACATGTACCAAACAACAAAACCAAGGGATGTGTAGCAAGTTAAGAAGGCTGGTGCGTGCCAGCACTTGGCTGCAAGGTTTTATTTTATTGAAAAAAAACAAAGGCACTTGCAAGGTAGAAATAAAAACATGTAGGCCAAGTATTTGAAAGAAATAAAGTGCAGGGCACTAAGGAAGTGCAAAGTAAAGGCCAAAGAAATAATAAAGATCCATGTGCATGTAGGCAATTGAAAAGAGGTAAAAATGAAGGGGGGTTGCATGTGGGTTTATCCCACATGCACCCCATTTCAATTTTTAGAGATGTTTAAATGAAATGGTGCTCAAGTAAGTTGTAAAGTGAAGTAGCAAGAGGCATTTGGCTACCTCTACCCTTGTGGACCTCCATTAGGAAGTGTTCGAGCTCGGTGCATAATGTAAATTTTAATGCAAATATTTAAAAAATATGTAGAATTTTAATCCCACATTGGTGGGGTGAGCAAGATTTCAAATGTTTATAAGGAAGTATGCTCACTTAATAGTTTGAAGAAAGAGCTGGAGGCTCTAGATGTGTGCGTGTGAGGCTACATTGGGAAGCATGTGAGCAGATAGAAAACCCAAAATTTTGTAGAGTGTTGGCGGTGACTGGGTAGTGAAGGTGACACACAGAAGAAGGGTGTGCATTCTCATGATGAATAGGCTGTTAAGGAAAACATAAAGTGATGCGAAGGGTGGTCATGAGATCAGGAGAATGCTTAGTCATGCAATCTCACAATCAAATTGATAGTTAGGCTAGAATTCAAAGATTGGGAGATGGTGGTCAACTAACCCAATCATTGGATATTTGAATGCTGACAATTAGTGAGCTAACATCTAGAGATCTAGAGAATGCCTCATTCACCATATCTCCAAATTCTTGGCAGTTAGTGAAGGAATTTTCAAGATTAAGAGAATGCTTAGTCACCCAATCTCTGAATTGCTGGCAGTTAGTGGGTGACATTCAGAGACTTGGAGAATAGCTTGGTTGCCTAATCTCCAAGTGTAACCATGGTTAAAAAGTGGATTTAGAGACTTGCAGAATAGTGTATTCACCCAATCTCTAGATGTGATTGGGGTTAAGAAATGCATTCAGAGAATGAGAGAATAAGGCATTCGCCCAATCTCTAAATTAGGTGGTTAAGGCCTGGGTTAGATAGAACATGCAATTAGCTCATGAAACTTGTAAAATTTTGGTGTATTCTAGGCATAAAGTGCAAGAAATAAGAGGAAAAGTGCAGATTTAAAGAGTGAAAAGAAAATTTAAATGAGTTCAATAGTCTTCTCTATAGTTTATGAAATGTTTTTATTATAAAATTTCTGAGAAGCATTCATGGAGCTCTTTTTCGCAGAACATAATCAAAGCATTTCCTTGAGAGGAAAGAATAAAATGAGTTGAAGAAATGATTGCAGACAGGAAGGAATTTAGAGAAGATCACTTTGAAGATCAATTTAGAGGAGAAGTTGAAGATATTCTGGTTGGAAATTGATAGCTGTAGTTTGGTTGAACTGGCTTTCTTGTTTCATATATCTCTGTATTTTTCTCCATTGTTCAGGGTGATTAAAAAATTCAGTAAGGATAGCATTTGGCTTTAGTGTTGAGTTTTGGGAATATTGGTCAATCTAGAATGTATTGATATAGAGAAGGCCTACTTGAATATATTGGAATTCCCTTGCATATTTATGTTGTCTTCTTGTCTGAATTCTGAGCTTTTGTGTGTTAAATCTATAAGGAAGTTTTAGTGCATCATTTACAAGGTATTTGTGGAATTAGTCTCTAGTTCCTTTCAAGGAAGGGGTAAATCTTAAGGGTAGTTTCTAAGAGTTCAGGGTTTCTATAAGAATTTGATGACTGAGTGTGTTTAAGAGAGGGTGATTTGCAAGGCACTTCATCTAGGTTCTAGATGTATTTTACTTAGAAGTTTTCTGTAGATGTATACTTTATTTTTGACTCTTTTCCCTAGGATAAGGCACTTGTCTATTCTAAATTTATAGGCATTCAATCATCACCAAAAATTTGAATGACTATTTACTTTTATGAATGTTTGAAGAGCTGAGAAGATTAAGTTTGTATCAAGGGTACAAACTACTATTGTAATTCTTTGAAGAAGTAAATTTGATAGGTACACCCGCCTATAGCTAAGGGATCAAAGTGAAGAAGGATTCAATCTTTGTTAATTAGTCTTTTCTTGCTAGAATTAGGAGTTTAGGAATCATATAGTTCCAATTAAGCACTAAGGCTTGTGTTAGGACCTTACAAGAAAATGAGCTAATAGGTCGTACACCAAATGTTTCAAAAATGTAGTTTATAGTCAATTAAAAAAAAAAAAAAAAAATATTCAATAAAAAATAAGATAAAATATTCTCGTCAATCTTGAGTTTTTTAGGTACTTTTCCCAAAAGGATTCACAAAAATACATTTATTTACTTCAAAAAAGGGTAGTCGTACAAGTGTGAGGTTGTTAGAAATTTGGCTGAATCAAGTACATAGATGTTGTCATTATGGAAACATATGATCCACATAAAGATCACAAAGGTGTTAGAGCAAGTATAGCAGAGCGCATTACAAATTTGTCTAAGTGTGAGACAGTGTTTTCACAGTGTACCAGGACATAGTTTTTGTTTGTGACATTGAATGGAGTAAGATAAGTGCTTGTGCACTTGAACATAGACTTTATGATGACTAAAGATGACCCATCTCAGAGCGCAAGTCAGTACGGCATGTACGGAATTAGTTATGACAGTTTTACCGAAGACAGTGTGAAGCCGACATGACAAAATATGAAGGCAAATTTGGTAAAGAGTTAAGGGATTATTTTGTTTATCAAAATAATGACTTAACAATATAAAGGGATGACATCCTAGATGTTTACTCTTGAATAAAGATATATGGAAGCTGACCATGTAGAGTTATTAGCCTTAATAACTTGTTGTATACACCTAAAAATGGCTTCATTAATTAATTAAATATTTATTATTTAATTACTATTGACTTGATAAATTAATTAAATATTTATTATTTAATTAATAATTATTCCTCTATTTATTAAATAAATTATTCAATTTATTTAATAAATTCACTATAGTCTAATTCTATATCCTAAGTCTTCTAAATAGTCTATTAAAGTGATTTAATTAAATACACAATCACCTAAATATGACTAAGTCTTCTAATTCACTTCATCCACCTAGTCACCTGACACATCACCTTGGCTAAAATAAATTATTATTATTAATTATTTATTCATATTTATCCTCACCCACACATGTCCTATTCTTAAGGGCTATGTGGCCTCATAGGACTTGGTCTCATGACCATATGTCCTCTCAACAACCAAGTCAAGAGACATTCCCTATTCCTAAGGGGCTTCTCAAGCCACCTCTAAGGGTCAAAGGTGACTCATGGGACACTTGTACAAAGAGTCCTCATGAGGAAAATGTCTCTCCCCCTTTCTCTCTTTGGTCGTACACCAAATGTTTCAAAAATGTAGTTTATAGTCAATTAAAAAAAAAAAAAAAAAATATTCAATAAAAAATAAGATAAAATATTCTCGTCAATCTTGAGTTTTTTAGGTACTTTTCCCAAAAGGATTCACAAAAATACATTTATTTACTTCAAAAAAGGGTAGTCGTACAAGTGTGAGGTTGTTAGAAATTTGGCTGAATCAAGTACATAGATGTTGTCATTATGGAAACATATGATCCACATAAAGATCACAAAGGTGTTAGAGCAAGTATAGCAGAGCGCATTACAAATTTGTCTAAGTGTGAGACAGTGTTTTCACAGTGTACCAGGACATAGTTTTTGTTTGTGACATTGAATGGAGTAAGATAAGTGCTTGTGCACTTGAACATAGACTTTATGATGACTAAAGATGACCCATCTCAGAGCGCAAGTCAGTACGGCATGTACGGAATTAGTTATGACAGTTTTACCGAAGACAGTGTGAAGCCGACATGACAAAATATGAAGGCAAATTTGGTAAAGAGTTAAGGGATTATTTTGTTTATCAAAATAATGACTTAACAATATAAAGGGATGACATCCTAGATGTTTACTCTTGAATAAAGATATATGGAAGCTGACCATGTAGAGTTATTAGCCTTAATAACTTGTTGTATACACCTAAAAATGGCTTCATTAATTAATTAAATATTTATTATTTAATTACTATTGACTTGATAAATTAATTAAATATTTATTATTTAATTAATAATTATTCCTCTATTTATTAAATAAATTATTCAATTTATTTAATAAATTCACTATAGTCTAATTCTATATCCTAAGTCTTCTAAATAGTCTATTAAAGTGATTTAATTAAATACACAATCACCTAAATATGACTAAGTCTTCTAATTCACTTCATCCACCTAGTCACCTGACACATCACCTTGGCTAAAATAAATTATTATTATTAATTATTTATTCATATTTATCCTCACCCACACATGTCCTATTCTTAAGGGCTATGTGGCCTCATAGGACTTGGTCTCATGACCATATGTCCTCTCAACAACCAAGTCAAGAGACATTCCCTATTCCTAAGGGGCTTCTCAAGCCACCTCTAAGGGTCAAAGGTGACTCATGGGACACTTGTACAAAGAGTCCTCATGAGGAAAATGTCTCTCCCCCTTTCTCTCTTTGGTCTTTGTGAGACACTTGACATGTGTCTTTCCCTTCCACCTTCTTCTCCTCCATGTCAATGTGAGAGGAACATCATCCCTATTCATCCTCTCACATTACAACTACATCCCCCTTTCTCTCAACTCCTTCAACCAAGTCAATCCTAGCCCTAGGATCTTCCACCTTTCATTCTCAACAGTAGGATTGTGCCACCTAGGCCTAGATCCTCCAAAACTCTATAAAAGGAGCCTCATTTCCCATTTGAGAGCTAATAGGTATTTTTGATAACAAGCATCCAAGCATTCAAGCATCCAAGCATTCAAGCAATCAAGCATTCCATAGCAATCACCATTTCATTTTCATTTCATCCATTAGTTTGCATAAGCTATTGTGCACTCAATTTCATTCAATCTCCACACTTTGGTAGCATCTTGGGAGAAGGCTTCATTTTGGAAATATGAGAGCTCAATTTGGAAATATGAGAGCTCAACATCTTTAAGAAATCAAAGCTAGGAGGATAATGGAGACAAGCTGCATGGTAGGTGAAGGTAATTAAATTAGTTTCATCATTTCATAGTTACTTTGCATTCTTCATTGTGTTTTCATTAGATAGATTCATTAGCTTTAATAGTTAATTTATCATTTCTAGTTGTTAGACATCTAATTTGCATACATTTTTGGTGCTAGAAGGAGGGCCGACCTCCATTTTTAACATTTTATTTTCTTAGTTTTTCATGTGTAGACGTTTTCAGGTTGTTTCTACGCATTCATTCACGATTACTGCACATTCATTCATCTGTGCTGCGCATTCACTTTCGATCACATCAGTCATTTTTTATCTCTTCCATTCTCATTTTGATTCAAATCTGTACATGTGTTCCACTTTTCTGCGCATACATTCCATTTCCTACGCTTACATTACATTTTTTTGTGCATTAATTATTCTGTTCTGCGCATCTGTTTAATAATTTTGCGCATTGATTCACTATTGTTGTGCATTTGTTATTGACAGTATTTAGATTAAAATTTTTGATTGATTTTGATTTTAGTTAACCTTTGACAAGTGTTTGTTCATTTTGGTAGTATTTTTAAGCCATTTTGCAAGACGTAATTTTGAAGACCCCATTGCTAAAAAAAATAAATTTTCCTAACAGTTTGATTGCAGATTGCCAAGGGGTTTGCAAAATAAACTATAATCTTGTTTGGGCTTAAAATATGACATGTTTTTGCTTTGTGTCTCTTCCTTAGCATAGATTCAAGTGTCTATTGTGTTTTTCTCAATAACATATCTGTAATCCCAAAATTATAACAATGTATCCTCTCCCCTCGCCATTCGTGGACCTTGGGTGTAAGAGAAACTGTTATAATTTTTAGAGGGCGGTCTTTGGTGGGAAAAGAGGTACTCACCCCAAGGAACGACCCAACCAGTAACAGGCTAAAGCCAAGCCCTTCCAAACTGGTATATAAAAAATGCTAATGTGATTAGTCTCACATTAGATAGGTGTGAATTCATTATGGCAACCAAAATCTCCTCCAGTACCCTAGTGGTGCGTTAAAGTCCTACTTAGTAGAGGTGAAAGCCTTGCTTTGAAAGGATTGGGAGAGCCCCCTTAATTGGGAAAATGACTTGATCACAACCACCTGAATGGATGTCCTTACTAAAAAATTTTGTTTAGTGGCCAAAAACATTCTATCTGCTGGCTCAAGGAGTCACCCAAGATCGTGAAGACACCCCACATTACTCACGGTTCATAGTAGAGATAGCAGTTCTTTGGGAAGTAATGACCCATTGAATTTGAAACTTGGTGTGCCTGAGAAGTGAGTGCACTGTAAGGAGGAGCCCGCGCCTCTAAGTTCCTAGGATATCTGATATGGATTTGCGTGGCTAGATTTTATTATCCTAGTGGGGATTCAGTAGATATCATCATTGCCAACCATAGGATTGTAAGCGTGTTTGTGCATTCATATTAGCATAGTTAGATTAACATCATTTCTGTCTTGTGTGCATGTGTTTATGCATTTTTCACTTTTCCAAAAACAAAAACAAAAACAAAAAACAAACAAAACCAAGCAACACCAGGAAAATCCAAAACATTTCAATTCAGATCAAAATTTCAACACCTGCGCATATATCACATCTTTCTGCGCATTTGATCAAGTTTGCTGCGCATTTATCAAAATTTGTTGCACATCTGTTCAAACTGTCTATGCTTTTGATTATTACTAGTTGCATCTGTTACATATTGCTGTGCATCTGTTTCATTTTGTTGTGCATTGATCAATCTGTCCTGTGCATTTGTTGTTACGCATTTACAACAGTGAGCATTTCCACAAACTTTGCAATTTTCAAAATCACTTTTTTAGATACCCATTTTCATCCTTGGTAAGATTCTAGAGAAACAGTCAAGTTACATAGACCTTTGATCTTTAGTTTGACCATTCATCACTTTTCATCATTCCTTCATCAAGATTCATCAAATCATTTTTCTTCCAAATCTTTGCAATTCCCGATTTTGTGTTGAAACATTATCTTATCCATTAGATTTTGATCTTTGTGAGTTTACCATATCATGATATATCATCCTTAATCATCAAACTTTCTTTGGTTATTATCTCTTGATTTCTCTTTTTCATATCATAGTGAGATCTATCCCTCCTATTGACTTAGAGTTTATCAAGTTGTCTTATCACTTGTCAACACATTTCAATATCTTTCCTATTAATCCATATCTTTCCATATCTTCTCATAAAAAATCTTTCATCCCATAATCAATTCTTTCAATTTTATGGTTCAAACTTGATCTCAGAAATTTAAACAAGCCACCAATCCAGAATCCCTAGACAAGATGGAAGGCAATACCAGCAACGAAGCAAATCCTTGGCCTCAAGCTCCTAAGAAACCTTCACTTTTTACATCCACTGATGAACCCACCGATGAAGAACTTAGGGAAGCTTCACAAGATCCTCAATTTTATCATGTCATGGAAAGACTCTTAGGCTTGGATAAAGAGATGTATTTTCTCATGTTTGCTCAAAAAGGAGCTAAGTTATCAAGTGATTTTGATGTTTCTTATCTTAGAGAACCAGCTCCCACAAATAATCAACAAATTCCTAAAGGTTCTCAAGATACTCATGGAGCAAAGGAAACCAATTAGCAATCCAATGCTTCTCATATTCATGAACAACACACTATTTCTCAAAATGATCAGCCAAACAACGCTTCCCAAAACAATGCTTCTCACAACAATGTTTCCCAAAATTCTCAAGGAAACACACCATCTTTGGATCTCATCCTACAACAATTCCAAATGCTTCAACAACAAATCTATGATATCCAAACTGGATCATCAACAAAGAAGTATTCCTTGGATGATATATGTCCTTATCCTTTTGATAAGAATTTAGCAATGATTCCATTCCCTCCTCATTTTGAGGTACCAAAATTTGACAAATACAAAGGGAATTCGGATCCACAAGACCATATTCATGAGTTTTGTGCTGCTTGTATTGAAGTCACTCACAATGACACTTATCTTATGCGACTACTTCCATGAAGTTTAGGAGGACAAGTAATGGAATGGTTCTCCAAACTACCCCCAGGCATTAAATCTTTCAATGAGCTTCTTGACAAATTTGTGACTGATTATTTGTATAACATCAAACTTGAGGTCACTATGCTTGATCTTTGCAATGCACATCAAAATAATGGAGAACCTTTCCTTACTTTTTTGCAAAGATGGCGTCAATTGTTTTCTAAATATCCATGAACAATTCTTGAATAAGAAAAGATGGATATCTTTGTGCATAACCTTACACCAGAAATGAGTTATAGGTTGCAATTGCAATGTCCACCAAATTTCAATAAGCTCATAGAAAATGGTATCAAGATTGAGGAAGCTATGGTCAGGAAAGGTGAGATCAAACTTTATTCTAAAGACAATGCTGGATCTTCCAATTCCAATTCCAACAACTACAACAATGACAAATCAAAATTTTGGAATAAAAACAAAAACATTGTCAATGATGGGATTGTTGATAATCATAATGTCAAACCAACACAACCCCTTCTTAATCTCACTAGTCAGGCCAATGCTACTCAAGGAACTTACAACAATCAATCATCAAATCAAAATACCAACAAGGATTCATCTAAACCAAGATTTCCTTTTATGTCACCTCGAAGAAACTTTACTCCTTTGGGGGAATCTCTCGAATCAGCATTACGAAAGTTAATCACAAAGAAACTCATTTCGCTTCCTGAAATGAAATATTTTGAACCTAGAGTAAAGCCTTCTTGGTGGAATGAGAATGATTATTGGGAATTTCACTGAGGCAGAGGACATAAAACAAATAATTGCAAAAGTCTCAAAAATGTAATCCAAGATTTAATTGAAAGTGGTGAAATTGGTGTTGATGGACATGTCTCGAACGAATCACATATAGTTTTCAAAGATCCACTTCCTGAGCATGAAAAAGGGGGTTCTTCCAACAATAAGGGTGACAATCAAGCTAATTATAATTCCACTCCCTATCGATATGTTGGTAACAATTCTGAATGTCATCCTTCTATGTATTATGCCAATGTTATTACCATCAAAGAAAAATTAGAGAGTCAACCAGTCCATGCAACTACTCGTGCTGAAGCCAAAGTTACTCTTCAAGGAGTCCAGTCTAAACCAAGCACTACACAAAATAAGTCCGTTTATGTCCCAAAGTCTATCCCAAATACTTCCAACTAGTACAATCTTTTGGAACAACTCAAGAAAACACCTACCCAAATATCCATCTTAGAGCTTTTGTGTCTTTCCCCATCTCACAAAGATATCCTTGAAAAAGCTCTCTTAGAGACCTAGGTTCCAACAACTCTAGATCCTAATCAATTTCAAGCTATGGTGGGCCATTTAACAACCCCACACTATTTGTCCTTTACTAAAAATGATGATTTAGCCATTACCCAACCTCATAATGCTCCCTTGCATATCGAAGTCCTTGTCCAGAATCACAAGATTAAAAGAGTATTAATAGATGGGGGAGAAGGCTTGAATATCTGCACGTTAAAGTTAGTTGTTGCATTGGGATTTTATGAGAATGTCATTGATCCAAAAAAGAAAATCACAATAAAAGCCTATGATGAGGAGGAGAGATCATCCAAGGGGTCCGTTGTTCTTCCAATTAGAATTGGTCCTATTGTCAAAGATGTATCTTGTCAGGTTTTGGACATGGATCTTGCTTATAATATTCTTTTGGGAAGACCATGGATTCATTCCATGCAAGCTGTGCCATCAACTTATCACCAATGTATAAAGTTCCCTCACAATGGTCAGGAGATCACTAGAAAAGGAGATTCTAATCCTTTTCAATATTGTAGCAATGTGAAGATTTCTGATTCTTTGGTTCCCTATAATCGTACTAGATCTTCTGCAACTATACCTAGTGATCCTAGAAATATAGCATCAAATTCTAAATCAGATGGGATCAAGATAGACATCAAAGAAAGAAGTATGGGAGAATATACTTTAGGTCAAGCTCTTTGTATCACTAAGTTTCCTTTATCTCCCAAATCATATGTTAGATCTTTCATCACTAAACAACAATCACAACCCCCTTCCACACTTGTTTATAACACATTTATAAGTGGGGGCACAATATCCAAAGAGGCAGCTGAGCGTAATGCAAATTATTGGCTTAAGACACAGAAGATTGAAGAGGATCTTAAACATGAATGTATATCACTTGATGTCTATGGAAAAGGGTATACTTTGCTACAAAAGATGGGATATCAAGGTTTTGGACCTCTAGGGTTACAAAGAGAAGGTGTTATAAAACCAATTTTGCAAAATCCCAATTATCAAAGAGACACTATTGGATTAGGATATAAAGGTGAAGGACCAAAAGAACCAAAAGGAAAAGCAAAAATCCAACCTTTTCATGAGACATCTAAAGCTTCTGCCTTACAATTCAAAAAGCATGGTATGTATGTAGATCCAGAGAAATAAAGGATAGCTCAAAGAATCATTGATAGACTTGAAGATAATGATGATTCTGATTCTAATGATTATGAATGGGATTCCTTATCTGATTATACTAAAGAAATAGGAGTCAATGTTGTCCATCAATATAGTAATGATTACCATGAGAGTGAGAGTTCAACGAGTGACTCACTAGGATTGGTCCCACGTAATACTACTCATGTTGATCATGAGCGTAGTGAGCGTTATCTTGTGACAGACATTTCGGATGAGAGTATGGAAATAGACCTTGCTGATACTATCATAAACCTTGACAACTTTTCCATCAATACCATGTCTGCTTTTGAAACTGACCCAAATGATCCAATGCCCCTTGTCTGTCCTGACCTTATCGATTGGGATTCTCCCGATTAGCCAGAACTTGATGCCTTCCATAATGATGATGCAATCATTGACTATCTTGGCATTAGGGATCATTTACCACTAGGGGATCACAAGTTAGGATTTCCGATAGAACTCAATGACATGGCCTATTTTGGAGAGAGTGCCAATCCTTTTAGTCATAAAAATATAAAAATAATCAGCAGATCTAATGGTGAAAACCACTCAGTGGCAGTATTAGATCCAAAAATAAAAAAAAGAAAAGATGCATCTGATGGTGAAAACCTCTCTGAGGTGCCTAACGATGGAAGGATTGACACTCTTCCCAACTATCTAGATCAAGAGCAATCTGCCATTCTTATTGAACCAACAGTACCACTTAACATTAGAACAGAGGAGTCTCCATGCATCCTCAAAGTAGCAGCATCCTTGATAGAATCAGAGAAAGAAGCTTTTGCAAAATTCTTCAGAAAATGACAAATCAACATTGCTTGGTCCTATGCTGATATGCCTGGTTTGGACCCCAATCTCATTATGCATCATTTATCTATCAAACCATGTGTAAAACCCGTTAAGCAGAAGCTCCGCAAAATGCATCCTCACATTGCTCTAATGGTGAAAGTAGAATTGAAGAAGCTCCTAGATGTTGGATTCATTTGGGCTATTGATTATGCTGAGTGGATTTCAAATATTGTTCCGGTTTCAAAACCAAACAAGTCTATCAGGATTTGTATTGATTTTCAAGATCTTAAGAAAGCTTGTCCGAAAGATTACTTCCCTTTGCCAAATATTGATATGATTGTTGACCTAACAGCCGGGCATGAGATTTTATCATTAATGGATGGATTTTTTGGCTATAACCAAATCAAGATTGCACCAGAAGACTAGGAAAAAACTGCTTTTACTTATCCATGGGGTACATACTGCTAGAATGTGATGCCATTTGGCCTCAAAAATGCTGGAGCAACTTACCAAAGAGCCATGACTATGATCTTTCATGACATGATGCATACCATCATGGAAGATTATGTTGATGACATTTTAGCAAAATCTAAAGATAGAGATGGTCATTTGAGAGTGTTGGATAGAATACTCACCTGGATGGAAAAATATTAGATTCGACTCAATCCAAAGAAATGTACATTCGGGGTCACATCTGGAAAACTATTAGGGTACATTGTCTCAGCTAAAGGAATCGAAGTAGATCCCGAAAAGGTTAAAGCAATATTGGAGATGGCTTCCCCCACTAACATCAGTCAGCTAAGATCTTTACAGGGGCATCTACAATCCATCCGAAGATTTATTTCTCAACTAGCAGATCACAGTCATCCCTTTCAACATTTGCTTCATAAAAATATCTTATTCCAATGGGATGATAGGTGTGAGGAAGCTTTCAATAAAATCAAGTAGTATCTAGCAAATCCTCCAACTCTGATGTCACCAATTCTGGGCAATCCCCTCTTGCTCTACATTTTAGCCACGATAGCCTCATTAGGTGCTCTTCTCGCTCAGCAAGATCATGAAGGAAAAGAAAAAGCCATCTACTACATCAGTCACACTTTAGTGGGATATGAGTTAAACTATTCCACTATTGAAAGAGCATGTCTGGCTGTTGTCTTTGCTTCACAAAAGTGGTGACATTACATGTTGTCACATTCTACTCAGCTTATTGCAAGGATTGATCCTTTAAAGTATTTGTTAAGCAAGACTGCATTGACATGCAGGTTAGCTAAGTGGGTCATGCTACTTAGTGAGTTTGATATTGAATTTTTAGATAGGAAGGCTATCAAAGGTTAAGTGATTGTAGATCAACTAGCTGATGCTCCATTAACAGATGACCAACCTATACACACAGAGTTTCCTGATGCTCATATCTTAGCTTTGTCTACACAAACATGGAAATTATACTTTGATGGCTCATACACTCAACAGGGTTCATGAGCTGGTATTCTTTTTATCACACCACAAGGATACACTATTTTGAAATCTTTCAAGTTGTTATTTCCTTACACCAATAATGTAGCAGAATATGAGGCTTTGCTGATTGGGTTAAAAATGGCTTTACAAAGGAACGTATCTAAAATAAATGTCTACGGAGACTCTCAGCTGATTGTTAACCAAGTTAATGATGATTATCAAACCAAAGATGATAAGTTATTGCCATATAAACATATGGTTGATGACTTTAAAAAGTATTTCTCTGTCATCACTTTTGAGCAGATTCCTCAGCATGAAAACAAGGCTGCTGATGCCATGGCAATGATTGCTTCTTTATTTGATATAGAAGATACCAAGGCCCGTTTTGAGTTCTTGGTGGAATCCCTGACTTGTCCTGCATATGATGACCCTGATACGAGTATTATATGTCATCTAATTAGACATAACTCCCCAACCTATGGAAATATCTATTCTTACCTCAACGATAACACTCTACCTTCCGACCTATCCCGCAATCAAAAGTGAACTTTTCTCCACCAAACCTCCCGCTATATTTTAATATCCGACACCCTTTATCGGTGAGGTTTTGATGGTACTCTCCTGCGATGTCTCGAACATGATGAAGCTCAACTTTCCTTACGTGATGTACATGAAGGTATTTGTGGGACACATTCGAGTGGTCCCTCTTTGGCTAAGAAACTCATGCGTATGGGTTATTATTGGCCTACCATGGAAGCAGACTCCTTTCATTTTGCTAGGGCATGCAAGAAATGTCAGATACATGGAAACCTTATCCATGCTCCAGTTCAAGAGTTACATCCTTTTACAACTACTTTGCCATTTAGTCAGTGGGAAATCGACCTCATGGGAACTATCAGTCCTCCATCTTCCAACGGCCACAAATGGATTCTCACTGCCAGAGAATACTTCACTAAATGGATTGAGGCCATTCCATTAATTACCACCATAGGGAAAAAAATCTCCATGTTTATCTTAAACTATATCATTTGCAGATATGGTATACCTATGTATCTTATCACTGATCATGGGAAACAGTTTCAAAACCAAGACATGGATCACTTGTGTGCCAAATTCCACATCACCCACAACTATTCCACAATCTACTATCCTCAAGGAAATGGCCAAGCTGAGGCGTCAAACAAAACAATTGTTAAAATCCTACAAAAGACTGTCAATGACGCTGGCCGTGACTAGCATCTCCAACTTAATCTAGCCTTCTGGGCTTACTGCACCTCCATCCATACTCCTACTCGAGCCACTCCATACTCCCTTGACTATGGATCTGAAGCAGTCCTACCCCTCGAGGTCGAGTTGCCTTCACTTCATGTTACTCTTAAAGATTTAATTCTTGATGAAGAGTATAGAGTTGCATGCCTAACTGAATTGGAACTCCTAGATGAACGCCATCAACGAGCCTATGATCATTTGAAAGTTTATCAGCATCGTCTGTCTCGTCAGTACAATAGCAAGGTAAGGATCAAAGATTTTCAGCTGGGTGACTTAGTCCTTCGAGAAAATCCAAAGAATCAACAACACCGTGAAAAGAAGGGAAAGTTTGAACCTAATTGGTTAGGACCTTTTGTGATTACAATAGTCTATGGTTTTGGAGCTTATCAGTTATCTAAACCTGAAGGGGATCCCTTGGATGAACCTCTTAACAACATCCATCTCAAGAAGTTTTATCCCTGAAAGCTCAATGTAAGGGGCATGTATATAGTTTGTATATATATTCTGTAAATAAAAAATAATCAAAAATACAAAAAAATCACAAAATCAAAAGAAAAATAGCAATAAAAGCCTATGGTGAAAACCTGGAAACAGGCGCTATGTGTGACAAGTTAGCTCCTCTATCTATTAGGATTATTTTAGTGTGCCCATTCATTGTATATATCCATAAGAAAATAGTTATTCAATCCTTGTCCCCACCATGTATATATCATAATAAAATGGCCGGTTCATACACCATCCATTGTATCTATCCGTAATAGAATCCCATCATAGCTTGATCTTTTGTCATGGTCTTCATCCTAGTCTAGTTGCGTCTTTCTTCACCCATAATAAGTCAGTCCATCACCTCACTGGGGGCATGTCCTTGACCTAGTTTGGGAAGTGGATCTATGATAGTCATGACTCTTAGAGGACCTAATGGAGTTATTTTCACCAGGCAAGGAAAATGCAATCAAATGTTCTTTCACAATGGTATCTTCATGCTGAATCAGAATCTATGATCTATCTTTCAAATTGTGACTACTTATCTATACATCTTGACTATACATCATCACTTGAATTGATCAACATATCCTAAATCAATATTTTTGGCAAAAGAAATGTATATTCATGGCAGGCATGTTAGAATGATTTGTTATAACTTATGCATTCATATCTAGATTTCATTGTTATCATGTTTCCTATGCTATTCTGGGATATCTTTGACATGAGTTTGAAACTCTCATATGTCATTGATTAGAATAGCTAGGATGGGGCATGATATTTTCTTTGACTGCTATTTGTGGGGTATTTTCTGATGAAATCAAAGGAACAAGTAATTGGGGTGTCTGTGCATAAGTGCCTTCATCCATTTCATAGTATGGACAACATACAAATCATGTTGTTCTAACAAATGCTATTTATGGTGATACGCCATCGCATACCTCAACTCCAAATATTTGTTCCCTGATGGAGTGGGGGAATATTCCTTGTCTATTATGCAAATGAAACTCAAGTCATCTCGGTTCAATTATACCTAGATGCTTGTCAAGTTTGCAATATTAAACTCCATGCAAAAAGTGCTCAGGTCATCTTGGTTTAATTATACCATGATGCTTGCATTTTCTTGCAACATAACGAGCTCAATGATGAAACTCAAGTTCCACTTATTATGAAGTTCTAAGATGTTACCTAAAGTTGTGGAGATACATTCATTTCATATTGCATTTCATTAAAATAGTTCATGACTTACATATTAGTGCTCCTTTTATAGAGATTTATAGGTTACCTTTCTTATTAGGTTATTTGTTCTCTTAGTCTATTCTTCTTGTGTCAGATACATTGTTATTTAAGTTGAGGACATTTGGACAACTAAACATATTACAACTTTTTGCATTTAATATTTTTCACTTAACCATTTAGAGACATATGTTATCTTCATTAGGAGTGTTCATTTATATATAATTTGTTCATTTATTATAGCTATCGTTTCATCTCATTTTCTTTTATCATGTTATCAGTTATTACATTCAATCATCTTAAGGTACATTATCATTTATTACATTAGATTTCATTTACATTACACTATCATTTATTATAGATTATATTCATTTTACATCATTCATTTATTATACATTATATGCATTTTACATCATTCATTTATTATTCATTATATGCATTTTACATCATTCATTTATTATACATTGTACACATTTCATATCATTAATTTATTATACATTATCATGCATTTTACATCATTTATTTATTATCCATTATCCACATTGTTCATCACAACATTGCATTGATAATCACATAGCATTAGTAAACTCATTTAAGACATGCATTTATATCACCATCATATGATTATTAACCATTAAGCATCAAAAATATCAAATCGGATATAAATCATTTTGCATTCTAAGATATACATTCTATGCATATTAAAATAAATCATCACATCCTACATATGTCAGTATGCACATGTATATAAATCATCAAAGAAAATCATGATAGAACTGCATCACTGTATATATAGAGTCAATCATATAGCATCCATCATATAAAGTCCATAAAACAACAAAACTATCCGAATGTCCAAGGATATAAATCAATAACAATGTGTGCATAGTCAGTGTCCATCAAGTCAAAATATAATGATACAATGAATCATAATGGTACAATAGTGTATACAATGCTCTCTCAACATCTATGAACCACTGCCTCCAAACTCTGTTTGCCGCTGTCTACGGGATGCAATGTGTCCCTTTGCTGCTGAACTCCCTGATGTTGAGGATCCACCCTGACCTCTTGAACCAGTCGGTGCTCTCAAAGGGCATGATGACACACCCTCTCCACTAGCTAGTGCTCTTTTGTCATGCACTACCGTCCTCATCACCACTAAGCTCTCCCTATAACTCCTGATCCACTGATCCCTTGGGACTGCCTGTCTGTATGCCTCTCACTAGTAGGATATCTCCTTCCCAACATGTATCATGGCTCTCATGATATCTCTACGGGGACCTAGGTCCTTTGTCCTCTATAACTCATCTAGTAGCATCTTAGACTCCCCGAGTCTCTCAATCACTGCATCCCACTCATATCTTAGGACATCCATCTGACACTCTAACCTCTCAATCTATCTCTCTAGACTTGGCACCCACTCTGCCTATACCTATGTAACTACTAGTCTGACTAGCAGTGCATCAATATCTAGCTCCTCCTCCATCGCATCTCTCTGTAAATAGGGATCCTATCCCCCGATGTCCATGTCTGCCTACTCATCCTATGCCTGTGCATCCAGCATCTCAGCATCAGCCTTATCCTGTATATCATCTTGGACCTGACCACCCTGTACCCTACCGCCCTGGGCCAATAAAACATCTGCCTCATCCTGTACCTATGCAGTTGGTCTCTATACTAGGGCAACTAGAATCTATGCCGAAGAGACTGGTACTTGTAGTTGCACTCTTGTAGTTGGCTGTGCTGGAGGCTGTCTCCATCCTTGTCTAGCTGGAGGTGGCATCAGTCCTCTTAGCCTCACACCACCTCCTCTCATCTGAGGTCCTGCTCTATCCCCTATCCCTCCATCTCCACCATCATCTCCTCCTCCATCTCCTCCACCATCACCACCACCTCATCTCCCTCATCCACGTCTATCTCTCCCTTGGAGTCTCCCCCATCATCTCTCTGCCAGATCTCTCTCTGGAGGCCTCGTTACTGGATCTGTAATCCGTCGAACCAGAAAATCCATCAAAAAATACTCCAACTTAGCAGTCATCCCTGGGTCTACCATCGTCGGTCTCATCGACCATGCCTGAAATGGGGCATCCAAAAACTCCTGCTATTAAGAGGTTCATCCAAGGATAAAAAATAATGTGTTGAGATTTATCCTTAGAGAACCAGCTCACACAAATAATCAAAAAATTCCTAAAGGTTCTCAAGATACTCATGGAGCAAAGGAAACCAATCAACAATCCAATTCTTCTCATATTCATGAACACCACACTATTTCTCAAAATGATCAGCCAAATCATGCTTCACAAAACAATGCTTCTCACAACAATGTTTCCCAAAATTCTCAAGGAAACACACCATCTTTGGATCCTGTCCTACAACAAATCCAAATGCTTCAACAACAAATCCATGACATCCAAACTGGATCATCAACAAAGAAGTATTCCTTGGATGATATATGTCCTTATCCTTGTGATAAGAATTTAGCAATGATTCCATTCCCTCCTCATTTTGAGGTACCAAAATTTGACAAATACAAAGGGAATTCAGATCCACAAGACCATATTCATGAGTTTTGTGCTACTTGTATTGAAGTCACTCACAATGACACTTATCTTATGTGACTATTTCCATGAATTTTAGGAGGACAAGCCATGGAATGGTTCTCCAAACTACCCCCAGGCATCAAATCTTTCAATGAGCTTCTTGACAAATTTGTGACTCATTATTCGTATAACATCAAACATGAGGTCACTATGCTTGATCTTTGCAATGCACATCAAAAGAATGGAGAACCTTTCCTTACTTTTTTTCAAAGATGGTGTTAATTGTTTTCTAAATATCCATGAACAATTCCTGAACAAGAAAAGATGGATATCTTTGTGCATAACCTTACACCAGAAATGAGTTATAGGTTGCAATTGTAATGTCCACCAAATTTCAATAAGCTCATAAAAAATGGTATCAAGATTAAGGAAGCTATGGTCAGGAAAGGTGAGATCAAACTTTATTCTAAAGACAATGCTGGATCTTCCAATTCCAATTCCAACAACTACAACAATGACAAATCGAAATTCTGGAATAAAAACAAAAACATTGTCAATGATGGGATTGTTGATAATCATAATGTCAAACCAATGCAACCCCTTCTTAATCTCACTAGTTAGGCCAATGCTACTCAAGGAACTTACAACAATAAATCATCAAATCAAAATACCAACAAGGATTCATCTAAACCAAGATTGCCTTTTATGTCACCTCGAAGAAACTTTACTCCTTTGGGGGAATCTCTCGAATCAGCATTATGGAAGTTAATCACAATGAAACTCATTAGGCTTCCTGAAATGAAAGATTTTGAACCTAGAGTAAAGCCTTCTTGGTGCAATGAGAATGATTATTGTGAATTTTACAGAGGTAGAGGACATAAAACAAATGATTGCAAAAGACTCAAAAATCTAATCCAAGATTTAATCGAAAGTGGTGAAATTGGTGTTGACGGACATGTCTCAAACAAATCACATACAGCTTTCAAAGATCCACTTCCTGAGCATGAAAAAGGGGGTTCTTCCAACAATAAGGGTGACAATCAAGCTAGTTATAATTCCACTCCCTATCGATATGTTGGTAACATTTTTGAATGTCATCCTTCTATGTATTATGCCAATGTTATTACCATCAAAGAAAAATCAAAGAGTCAACCAGTCCACGCAACTACTCATGCTGAAGCCAAAGTTAATCTTCAAGGAGTCCAGTCTAAACCAAGCACTACACAAAATAAGTCCGTTTATGTCCCAAAGTCTATCCCAAATACTTCCAACCAGTACAATCTTTTGGAATAACTCAAGAAAACACCTGCCCAAATATCCATCTTAGAGCTTTTGCATCTTTCCCCATCTCACAAAGATATCCTTGAAAAAGCTCTCTTAGAGACCTAGGTTCTAACAACTCTAGATCCTAATCAATTTCAAGCTATGGTGGGCCATTTAACAACCCCACACTATTTGTCCTTTACTAAAAATGATGATTTAGCCATTACCCAACCTCATAATGCTCCCTTACATATCAAAGTCCTTGTCTAGAATCATAAGATTAAAAGAGCATTAATAGATGGGGGAGCTGGCTTGAATATCTGCATGTTAAAGTTAGTCCTTGCATTGGGATTTTCTCAGAATGTCGTTGATCCAAAAAAGAAAATCACAATAAAAGCCTATGATGAGGAGGAGAGATCATCCAAGGGGTCCGTTGTTCTTCCAATTAGAATTGGTCCTATTGTCAAAGATGTATCTTGTTAGGTTCTGGACATGGATCTTGCTTATAATATTCTTTTGGGAAGACCATGGATTCATTCCATGCAAGCTATGCCATCAACTTATCACCAATGTATAAAATTCCCTCACAATGGTCAGGAGATCACTAGAAAAGGAGATTCTAATCCTTTTCAATATTGTAGCAATGTGAAGATTTCTGATTCTTTGGTTCCCTATAATCGTACTGGATCTTCTGCAATTATACCTAGTGATCCTAGTAATATAGCATCAACTTCTAAATCAGATGGGATCAAGATAGACATCAAAGAAAGAAGTATGGGAGAATATACTTTAGGTCAAGCTCTTTGTATCACTGAGTTTCCTTTATCTCCCAAATCATATGGTAGATCTTTCATCACTAAACAACAATCAGAACCCCCTTCCACACTTGTTTATAACACATTTATAAGTGGGGGCACAATATCCAAAGAGGTAGCTGAGCGTAATGCAAATTATTGGATTAAGACATAGAAGATTGAAAAGGATCTTAAACATGAATGTATATCACCTAATGTCTATGGAAAAGGGTATACTTTGCTACAAAAGATGGGATATCAAGTTGCTGGACCTCTAGGGTTACAAAGAGAAGGTGTTATAAAACCAATTTTGCAAAATCTCAATTATCAAAGACACACTACTGGATTTGGATAGAAAGGTGAAGGACCACAAGAACCAAAAGGGAAAGAAAAAATCCCACCTTTTCATGAGACATCTAAAGCTCCTGCCTTACAATTCAGAAAGCATGGTATGTATGTAGATCTAGAGAAACAAAGGATAGCTCAAAGAATCATTGATAGACTTGAAGATAATGATGATTTTGATTCTAATGATTATGAATGGGATTCCTTATCTAATTATACTGAAGAAATAGGAGTCAATGTTGTCCATCAATATAGTACTAATTACCATGAGAGCAAGAGTTCAACAAGTGAGTCACTAGGATTGGTCCCACATAATACTACTCATGTTGATCATGAGCGAAGTGAGCGTTATCTTGTGATAGACATTTTGGATGAGAGTATGGAAATAGACCTTGCTGATACTATCATAAACCTTGACAAATTTTCCATCAATACCATCTTTGCTTTTGAAACTGACCCAAATGATCCAATGCCTCTTGTCCATCCTGACCTGACGATGGAAGGATTGACACTCTTCCCAACTATCTAGATCGAGAGAAATCTGCCGTTCTTATAGAACCAATAGATCCACTTAACATTGGAATAGAGGAGTCTCCACACATCCTCAAAGTAGTAGCATCCTTGATAGAATCAGAGAAAGAAGCTTTGGCAAAATTCTTCAGAAAAAGACAAATCAACTTTGCTTGGTCCTATGCTGATATGCCTAGTTTGGACCCCAATCTCATTATGCATCATTTATCTATCAAACCAGGTGTAAAACCAGTTAAGCAGAAGCTCTAAAAAATGCATCCTCACATTGCTCTAATGGTGAAAGTAGAATTGAAGAAGCTCCTAGATGTTGGATTCATTCGGGCTATTGATTATGTTGAGTGGATTTCAAATATTGTTCCGGTTTCAAAACTAGACAAGTCTATCAGGATTTGTATTGATTTTTGAGATCTTAATAAAGCTTGTCCGAAAGATGACTTCCTTTTGCCAAATATTGATATGATTGTTGACCTAACAGCTGGGCATTAGATGTTATCATTAATGGATGGATTTTTTGGCTATAACCAAATCAAGATTGCACCAGAAGACTAGGAAAAAACTACTTTTACTTGTCCATGGGGTACATATTACTGGGATGTGATGCCATTTGGCCTCAAAAATGTTGGAGCAACTTACCAAAGAGCCATGACTACGATCTTTCATGACATGATGCATACCATCATGGAAGATTATGTTGATGACATTTTAGCAAAATCAAAAGACAGAGCTGGTCATTTGAGAGTGTTGGATAGAATATTCACCAGGATGGAAAAATATCAGATTTGACTCAATCCAAAGAAATGTGCATCCGGGGTCACATCTGGCAAACTTTTAGGGACATTGTCTTAGCTAAAGGAATAAAAGTAGATCCTAAAAAGGTTAAAGCAATATTGGAGATGGCTTCCCCCACTAACATTAGTCAGCTAAGATCTTTACAGGGGCGTCTACAATCCATCCAAAGATTTGTTTCTCAACTAGTAGATCGCAGTCATCCCTTTCAACATTTGCTTCATAAAAATATCTTATTCCAATGGGATGATAAGTGTGAGGAAGCTTTCAACAAAATCAAGTAGTATCTAGCGAATCCTCAAGCTTTGATGTCACCAATTCCAGGAAAGCCACTCTTGCTCTACATTTCAGCCATGACAACCTCAGTAGGTGCTCCTCTCGCTCAGCAAGATCATGAAGGAAAAGAAAAAGTCATCTACTACATCAGTCACACTTTAGTGGGATATGAGTTAAACTATTACCCTATTGAAAGAGCATGTCTGGCTATTGTCTTTGCTTCATAGAAGTGGCGACATTACATGTTGTCACATTCTACTCAACTTATTGCAAGGATTGATCCTTTAAAGTATTTGTTAAGCAAGACTACATTGACAGGCAGGTTGGCTAAGTGGGTCATGCTACTTAGTGAGTTTGATATTGAATATGTAGATAAGAAGGCTATCAAAGGTCAAGTGATTGCAGATCAACTAGCTGATGCTCCATTAAAAGATGACCAACCTATACACACAAAGTTTCTTGATGCTCATATCTTAGCTTTGTCTACACAAACATGGAAATTATACTTTGATGGCTCATACACTCAACAGGGTTTAGGAGCTGGTATTCTTTTTATCATGCCACAAGGATACACTATTTTGAAATCTTTCAAGTTGTTATTTCCTTGCACCAATAATGTAGCAGAATATGAGGCTTTGCTGATTGGGTTAAAAATGGCTTTACAATGGAACGTATCTGAAATAAATGTCTGCGAAGACTCTCAGTTCATTGTTAACCAGGTTAATGATGATTATCAAACCAAAGATGATAAGTTATTGCCATATAAACATATGGTTGATGACTTTAAAAAGTATTTCTCTGTCATCACTTTTGAGCAGATTCCTTGGCATGAAGACAAGGCTGCCGATGCCATGGAAATGATTGCTTCTTTATTTGATATAGAAGATACCAAGGCCTATTTTGAGTTCTTGGTGGAATCCCTGACTTGTCCTACATATGATGACCCTGATACGAGTATTATATGTCATCTGATTGGACATAACTCCCCAACCTATGGAAATATCTATTCTCACCTCAATGATAACACTCTACCTTTTGACCTATCCCGCAATGAAAAATGAACTTTTCTCCGCCAAACCTCCCGCTATATTTTAACATCTGACACCCTTTATCAGTGAGGTTTTGATGGTACTCTCCTGCGATGTCTCAAACATGATGAAGCTCAACTTTCCTTACGTGATGTACATGAAGGTATTTGTGGGACACATTGGAGTTGTCCCTCTTTGGCTAAGAAACTCATGCATATGCGTTATTATTGGCCTACGATGGAAGCAGACTCCTTTCATTTTGCTAGGGCATGCAAGAAATGTCAGATACAGGGAAACCTTATCCATGCTCTAGCTCAAGAGTTACATCCTTTTACAACTACTTTGCCATTTAGTCGGTGGGGACTCAACCTCATGGGCACTATCAATCCTCCATCTTCCAATGGCCACAAATGGATTCTCACTGCCACAGAATATTTCACTAAATGGATTGAGGCCATTCCATTAATTACCGCCATAGGGAAACAAATCTCCATGTTTATCTTAAACTATATCATTTGCAGATATGGTATACCTATGTATCTTATCACTTATCATGGGAAATAGTTTAAAAACCAAGACATGGATGAGTTGTGCGCCAAATTCCACATCACCCACAACTATTCCACAATCTACTATCCTCAAGGAAATGGCCAAGCTGAGGCGTCAAACAAAACAATTGTTAAAATCCTACAAAAGACTGTCAATGATGCTGGCCATGACTAGCATCTCCAACTTAATCTAGCCTTATGGGCTTACCACACCTCTATCTATACTCCTACTCGAGCCACTCCATACTCCCTTTTCTATGGATCTGAAGCAGTCCTGCCCCTCGAGGTCGAGTTGCCTTCACTTCGTGTTACTCTTAAAGATTTAATTCCTGATGAAGAGTATAGAGTTGCATGCCTGACTAAATTGGAACTCCTAGATGAATGTCATCAATGAGCCTATGATCATTTGAATGTTTATCAGCAGCATCTGTCCTGTCAGTACAACAGCAAGGTAAGGATCTGAGATTTTCAGTTGGGTGACTTAGTCCTTCGAGAAAATCCAAAGAATCAACAACACTGTGAAAAGAAGGGCAAGTTTGAACCTAATTGGTTAGGACCTTTTGTGATTACAATAGTCTACGGTTCTAGAGCTTATCAGTTATCTACACTTGAAGGGGATCCCTTGGATGAACCTCTTAACACCATCCATCTCAAGAAGTTTTATCCCTGATATCTCATTATAAGGGGCATGTATATAGTCTGTATATATATTCTGTAAATAAAAAATAATAAAAAATACAAAAAAAATTACAAAATCAAAAGAAAAACTGCAATAAAAGCATATGGTGAAAACCTGCAAACAGGCGCTATGTGTGACAAGTTAGCTCCTCTATCTATTAGGATTCTTTTAGTGTGTCCGTTCATTGTATATATCCACAATAAAATAGTTATTCAATCCTTGTCCCCACCATGTATATATCATAATAAAATGGCCAGTTCATACACCATCCATTGTATCTATCCGTAATAAAATCCCATCATAGCTTGATCTTTTGTCATGGTCTTCATCCTAGTCTTGTTGCATCTTTCTTCACCCATAATAAGTCAGTCCATCACCTCACTAGGGGCATGTACTTGACCTAGTTTGGGAAGTGGATCTATGATAGTCGTGACTCTTAGAGGACATAATGGAGTTATTTTCACTAGGCAAGGCAAATGCAATCAAATGTTCTTCCTCGATGGTATCTTCATGCTAAAATAGAATCTATGATCTATCTTTCAAATTGTGACTACTTATCTATACATCTTGACTATACATCATCACTTGAATTGATCAACATATCCTAAATCAATCTTTTTGGCAAAAGAAATGTATATTCATGGCAGACATGTTAGAATGATTTGTTATAACTTATGCATTCATATCTAGATTTCATTGTTATCATGTTTCCTATGCTATTTCGGGATATCTTTGACATGAGTTTGAAACTCTCATATGTCATTGATTAGAATAGTCGGGATGGGGCATGATATTTTCTTTGATTGCTATTTGTGGTTTATTTTTTGATGAAATTGAAGGAACAAGTAATTGGGGTGTCTGTGTATAAGTGCCTTCATCCGTTACATAGTATGGACAACCTACAAATCATGTTGTTCTAACAAATGCTATTTATGGTGATACGCCATCGCATACCTCGGTTCCAAATATTTGTTCCCTAATGGAGGGGGGAATATTCCTTGTCTATTATGCAAATGAAACTCAAGTCATCTCGGTTCAATTATACCTAGATGCTTGTCAAGTTTGCAATATTAAACTCCATGCAAAAAGTGCTCAGGTCATCCTGGTTTAATTATACCATGATGCTTGCATTTTCTTGCAACATAACGAGCTCAATGATGAAACTCAAGTTCCACTTATTATGAAGTTCTAAGATGTTACCTAAAGTTGTGGAGATACATTCATTTCATATTGCATTTCATTTAAACAGTTCATGACTTACATATCAGTGCTCCTTTTATAGAGATTTATAGGTTGCCTTTCTTATTAGGTTATCTGTTCTCTTAGTCTATTCTTCTTGTGTCAGATACATTGTTATTTAAGTTGAGGACATTTGGACAACTAAACATATTATGACTTTGTGCATTTAACATTTTGCACTTAATCATTTAGAGACATATGTTATCTTCATTAGGAGTGTTCATTTATATATAATTTGTTCATTTATTATAGCTATCATTTCATGTCATTTTCTTTTATCATGTTATCAGTTATTACATTCAATCATCTTAAGGTACATTATCATTTATTACATTATATATCATTTACATTACACTATCATTTATTATATGTTATATGCATTTTACATCATTCATTTATTATACATTATATGCATTTTACATCATTCATTTATTATTCATTATATGCATTTTACATCATTCATTTATTATACATTGTACACATTTCATATCATTCATTTATTATACATTATCATGCATTTTACATCATTTATTTATTATCCATTATCCACATTGTTCATCACAACATTGCATTGATAATCACATAGCATTAGTAAACTCATTTAAGACATGCATTTATATCATCATCATATGATTATTAACCATTAAGCATCAAAAATATCAAATTGGATATAAATCATTTTGCATTCTAAGATATACATTCTATGCATATTAAAGTAAATCATCACATCCTGCATATGTCAGTATGCACATGTATATAAATCATCAAAGAAAATCATGATAGAACTGCATCACTGTATATATAGAGTCAATCATATAGCATCCATCATATAAAATCCATAAAACAAGAAAAATATCTGAATGTCCAATGATATAAGTCAATAACAATGTGTCTATAGTCAGTGTCCATCAAGTCAAAATATAATGATACAATGAATCATAATGGTACAATAGTGTATACAATTCTCTCTCAACATCTATGAACCACTGCCTCCAAACTCTGTTTGCCGCTATCTACGGGATGCAATGTGGCCCTGTGCTACTAAACTCCCTGATGCTGAGGATCCAACCTGACCTCTTGAACCTATCGGTGCTCTCAGAGGGTGTGATGACACACCCTCTCCACCAGTTGGTGCTCCTCTATCACACACTACTATCCTGATCGCCACTGAGCTCTCCCTATAACTCCCGATCCACTGATCCCTCGGGACTGCCTATCTGTATGCCTCTCACCAGTAGGATATCTCCTTCCCAGCATGTATAATGGCTCTCATGATATCTCCATGGGGACCTAGGTCCTCTATCCTCAGTAACTCATCTAGTAGCATCTCAAACTCCCCGAGTCTCTCAATCGCTTCATCCCGCTCATGTCTTAGGACATCCATCTGATGCTCTAGCCTCTCAATCTATCTCTCTAGACTTGGCACTCGCTCTGCCTATACCTATGTAACTGCTAGTCTAACTAGTAGTGCATCAATATCTGGCTCCTCCTTCATCGCATCTCTCTGTAAGTAGGGATCCTGTCCCCTGATGTCCATGTCCTCCTGCTCATCCTGTGCTTGTACATCTAGCATCTCAACGTCAACCTCATCATGGACCTAACCACCCTATACCCCACCGCTCTGGGCCAATAAAACATCTGCCTCATCCTCTCCCTACCTCTATATCTATGGCACTTGTACCTATGTAGCTGGTCTCTGTACTGTGGCAACTAGAATCTATGCTGGAGGGACTAGTACCTATAGTCGCACTCCTATAGCTAGCTGTGCTGGAGGCTATCTCCATCCCTGTCTAGCTGGAGGTGGCATCAGTCCTCTCAGCCTCACACCACCTCCTCTCATCTGAGGTCCTACTCTATCCCCTCTCCCTCCATTTCCACCATCATCTCCTCCTCCATCTCCTCCACCATCACCACCACCTTGTCTCCCTCGTCCACATCTATCTCTCCCTTGGAGTCTCCCCCATCATCTCTCTGCTGGATCTCTCTCTGGAGGCCTTGCTGCCAGATCTGTAATCTATGAAATTGGAAAATCCCTCAAAAATTGCTCCACCTCAGCAATCATCCCTGGGCCTACCATCTTCGGTCTCATCGACCATGCCTGAAATGGGGCATCCAAAAACTCCTATCAAGCAACATCAAATGATGCCATGGGCCCCCAATCTTGTCTCTCCTGATGCATGCGAGCATGCTCTGTCACTCCCTATGGTATGCCCTGCATCCTACCAAATTGTCATAGGACCCGACTAACCAACTGTCACTCAATGATAAATGGTGTCCGTCCTATCAACCACCATGACTCAAAACAAAAACCAAGCTGCCACTCATCATCCCATGGCTCACACCCTAGGTAGGGTCTCCATGTCACTATGTCCAGTGTATCAAAGGTATACCACCAAAACTCTAAATGGCCCAGTTTTTCCTGAGACAAAACTGAGGAGTATAAATGAATATAGGGCTGCCCTGCACCTTGAAATCTGATAGCCACTGGTCTAGTAATTGCAATATGCTCCCATGCCCAAACATGGAGTAGTGTCACACCTGCTGATAATGATGCACCCCTATGGTACACCACCTGATGCATGTCATGATAAAGATGTGCTAACAAACACACCTCCCGAGCATATCGGGTCCCCTCCATCATCTGCTGTAATGTGCGGCCCCATCCAACTGCAAATCCATGTGATCTATGATCAGGGCATACAAATCCCCCAATTGCTCCTACTAGCACTACTGGTAACAGATCATATAAGTCAACCATATCCTCCCAGCTGATCTCTCCATCCTCTATATCATCATCACTGAAGATGGCTCTGCACTTCATAACTCCATCATGCCAACCATACTGTACCAGCTCACCTGTGATGGGAAGACGGAGGATGCAATATACATCCTCTAATGTAACTGTCATCTCTCCTATCAAAAGATGGAAGGTACTTGTCTCCAAGTGCCATCGCTCTACTAATGCTATCATCATACTCAGATTCACCCAAATGTTAGGCGTGTAAATCACATAATATAATTCAGACGCTCCAATCAACAGTCTATTTGTCTCCAACAATGCCGGTCTCAGATTCTGAGTCACAGGGTATCTCTCCCGTGACATCAGACTATCTATGATATCCTCCTATTCAAGTCAACAAACAATCAACCTATCAAAATTTTGATAAACTAATATATCAATCTATCTATCCTATCATATCAAATATAAACATGTTCTTATCATGTGTTTGAATAGATGATTCTATCAATTATCTACGTTCAAGACTGGTTAACTTGCGAACATGCTACAATGTTGCCTATCTTGATCAAATTGATCAAAATCAAACACCGAAAGATCCAATCGGCTTATCGACATCAAGTTTGACCTAATTGACTATCTATTTTGACCACATTCTACCACCTAAAATAGATGCACAACATTTTATCATGTATGCGCAACATTATTTCACATTTGCGTAGCTTTTTACATTTGCGCAGTTTTGTTGCATATTTGAGCATCAATTCATCACGAATGCGCAAGTTTTAACATATGCGCACTTTTATTGCATACTTGCGCAACACTTACATTTCTATAGTATGAATGCACAACTATTATTAACGAATTCCCAGAAACTTAAAATTTTTGCGCAAATATCTAAAGTTTCTGCGCATTGGTGCACCGAAACTATGCATTCGTACTCCACCTAGAAAACTAAAACTTTTCTAATCTAATCTACCATTTCATCTACCCTACACATGCTACAAATCTAATCTAACATGCATCAAATCATAAAATCACAAAGCAAGATCGAGTCACCTACCGGTTCACCTGAATCGGGTGGTCGCTGGAAGCGTCTAACTCTCTCGAAGCGGTGATCCGACAAGGGAAATGGCATCATGGTGGCTCTGATCTTCTCTCTCTCGCGCTCTGATCTCCCAATGACAAGTGTGCACAATGAGCCTATTGTGGACCCCTAAGCCCTATTTATAGCCTGTGGACCCTATATGCTTGGTGTGTGGACCCTTTCTACCATTTTTCTTCCATTCCACCCCTTTTTTCTCCATCTTTTCTACCATTCTTTCATGAGATTGATTGCACAACAACACAAAATTACAAAAACAAAAAACAAAAAAAAATATAAAATAAAAATCCAATAAACATTCAAATAATCTTTTTTGTCAATCAATCTCTCGAGGGGGCATGCATAGGTCGTCTGAGACATTGTCTCGGGCAGGGGCAAAAATGCTTGAAATTTTCTTTGAAACAATGTGATACACACATTATTTCAAAGAGGGGCAAAATGTATACACCTAAAAATGGCTTCATTAATTAATTAAATATTTATTATTTAATTACTATTGACTTGATAAATTAATTAAATATTTATTATTTAATTAATAATTATTCCTCTATTTATTAAATAAATTATTCAATTTATTTAATAAATTCACTATAGTCTAATTCTATATCCTAAGTCTTCTAAATAGTCTATTAAAGTGATTTAATTAAATACACAATCACCTAAATATGACTAAGTCTTCTAATTCACTTCATCCACCTAGTCACCTGACACATCACCTTGGCTAAAATAAATAATAATTATTAATTATTTATTCATATTTATCCTCACCCACACATGTCCTATTCTTAAGGGCTATGTGGCCTCATAGGACTTGGTCTCATGACCACATGTCCTCTCAACAACCAAGTCAAGAGACATTCCCTATTCCTAAGGGGCTTCTCAAGCCACCTCTAAGGGTCAAAGGTGACTCATGGGACACTTGTACAAAGAGTCCTCATGAGGAAAATGTCTCTCCCCCTTTCTCTCTTTGGTCTTTGTGAGACACTTGACATGTGTCTTTCCCTTCCACCTTCTTCTCCTCCATGTCAATGTGAGAGGAACATCATCCCTATTCATCCTCTCACATTACAACTACATCCCCCTTTCTCTCAACTCCTTCAACCAAGTCAATCCTAGCCCTAGGATCTTCCACCTTTCATTCTCAACCCTAGGATTGTGCCACCTAGGCCTAGATCCTCCAAAACTCTATAAAAGGAGCCTCATTTCCCATTTGAGAGCTAATAGGTATTTTTGATAACAAGCATCCAAGCATCCAAGCTTTCAAGCATCCAAGCATCCAAGCAATCAAGCATTCCATAGCAATCACCATTTCATTTGCATTTCATCCATTAGTTTGCATAAGCTATTGTGCACTCAATTTCATTTAATCTCCACACTTTGGTAGCATCTTGGGAGAAGGCTTCATTTTGGAAATATGAGAGGTCAACATCTTCAAGAAATCAAAGCTAGGAGGACAATGGAGATAAACTGCATGGTAGGTGAAGGTAATTAAATTAGTTTCATCATTTCATAGTTACTTTGCATTCTTCATTGTGTTTGCATTAGATAGATTCATTGGCTTTAATAGTTAATTTATCATTTCTAGTTGTTAGACATCTAATTTGCATACACTTGTATATATGTAATTGTAATTGTAAAGAAAAGAAATGATTTGAAAGTGAAGTAATGCATGTAATGAAAAGAGAATGTAATAGTGATGATGCAAAGATAAGAGAAGCAAAAAGACATTGATGTAAGTAGCATAAGGTTATGTACCTTAACCTATTTTGTATACATTGTATATTACTTTTTTAGGTAGTGGGCTCATCTGGTAATCAGATTTTGTATTAACAACTCCTAATAGGGTTGAGGCTTCTAACAAGGCCTATAGTCCATTAATCAGGACTGATACACTATATGATTGTAATAGGCTTCTAACAGGGTCAATATCCTTAATAGGATACTTTTGATTAGTGGATCATTGTGGATACCATCCCCACTAGGGTTTTACTTTGGCTAGGGTTTCCTCAAGAACATATCATGTGTTATGAGTTCTTTGATGTTATTGCTATGCATGTTATTTAGTTTCTTATGTTATGCATGTGAAGATAATCTGTTATATCCATAATTGGGAAAAAGTTAAAGTTTGTGGAATACTGATTCTCCCCCCCCTCTCAGTATTCCCTATTTCTAACAATTGGTATTAGAGCTTAGTTACTTGGAAAAGAATCATTCAAGGAAAGCCTAGCAGCTAGAGTAAGATCTCTATGGATATGGATCAGCTACAAAAGAATCTTGAAGAAGCTCTTGAATAGATTGATATGCTTATTGATGAAAGAGATACTCTAAAAAGGAAATATGATGATGCAAAGAACCTTATTGAGAAATTGAAAAACAAGGTAGAAGATCTAAAATCTGAAAAAGAATCCAAAATTCTTATTGAAGATTGTGATGACAATTTAGAAAAAGAAAAGGTGATCCTTAAACATGAATTGAAGATAGCAAATCTGAAGCTTAGTTTGAAAGATGGGAATGACAAAAATGAAGTGAATCTGAGATCTGAGAATGAAAAGTTGAAGATTGAGAATGAAGAATTAAGATCTAAACTTGGCAAAGTAACATCTGAATTTGAGAAAGTCAATTTGCAGTATGTAGAACTTGAGAAATACAATAAGATTGTGAAAGTTGAATTGACTTAATCCAAATAACAACTTGAAAGGCTATATTCAAATAGTGAGAAGATCAATGAACAAGTATCTTATGGAAAACCATCCTATGATAAGACTGGACTTGGATTTAATATATTCAGAACAAATGATGAAAGAAAAGAACTAGATCTGAAAGAATCTGAAAGCATAGATGAGAAGAAGTCAGATGAGATCAACAAATCTAAAGACACACCTAAAGGAGAAGAATCACTGAAGCAAGAAGAATCACCCAAAGGTATGCAAAGAGAATTCAAAGGTAGATGTTTTGGTTGTAATACTATTGGTCATATGAAGAAAGATTGCACAGGTAAACAATTTAAACATCTTAATGGTTATTGTTATAATTGTCATGGTTTTGGACATAGAGCTATTGAATGTAGAAGACCTAAAGTTATTGAGAATAATTATGGTAGTAGAATGTTTAGGAATACTAACAATGTAGATAAGAGACCTATTGAAGACATGAACAGAAGAAATGGAATAGTATGTTATAGATGCAACAAGGTTGGACATATTGCTAGAAATTGTAGGTCATAGATCAATCAACAAGGACTGAGATATGGGATCAATGGAATTGTTTCTCAAATATGTAGCAAGATTGGACATACAACAAGATTTTGTAGAATGAAAAATGGAACTTATCATCCCAACCCTAACCCTAGAAATCATGCAAGAAGAAATGAAGATGCAGGAAACAGACAAAAAGGTTGTTGTAGTAATATAGATGAAGTAAAGTTTGTTAGAGGCACAGATCAAGGAGACATATTCAACATTGAAGGTAATCAGAAAGGTGAAGTATCAAGTGGTAAGAATGAATCCTTACCTGACCTATCTTTAAGTACTTAATTTATGTAAATTTCAGTAGATTAGGAACTTAGAATTAGTGTAGAAGTATATTTTTGATGAATTAACTTTTGTGCAGTTAATGGAAGGTAGTTTATGATGTACTAATGCTATGGTTAAGAGCACAAAAGAAAATATTATGTTTTGCAAGATCGCAAGAAGTTTTAAGTTTTGCAGGTTGAAAGAAACAAGTTTTTGGAAAGAAGCAGCAAAAGAATTGAATGTGATGTCAGATCTAAGTGAGATTGAAGTAATAAAAGGTTATGATCAAAGTCATTTGATTATCAAAGAGAATTGAAGTGTTTAGGAGAGCAAAGAATAGAGATTGGAAGTATTTTGCAGTGATTTGGTGAAAGATTTGAGCGCCGAATCTGTGAAAGCCCTAAAATCATGAATTTGAGGTATTTATCTTGGTAGATCTTTGAATTGGTATAAGAGATTAGAAGTAATCATGGATGTATCCTTAATTCACAATGTCAAAGATAAGAATAGACCTAGAATGAAGAAAGAACCAGTAGAACCCTTGGAAGAAGATGACCCTAAGATTGCATTATCATTTGTACCAAAAAGAGTTTTGCATTTGGAAAATTTAAGGAGCTATCTTGGATGCAAGTTTGAAACCCTAAGTGATAGTGATTTCACCAGTGAATATTAGAAGATTTATAACCATGATATGTCATTAAAGCAAGGATATGAGCATTTGAAAGACAATGAGATTGTTAAGTATTCATTGAAGTATGAGTTTGATAATGAAGAATGCACTAGGATTATTTTGAGTAGAATTCATAATGGAAAGTTCTGGCTAGAGGATAGAGTAATTAACATTACTGCTAATTTGATTCATGATGTAACTAGATTATCTAAATCTGGTGCTATGCCCTTAAATGAGAAAAAATTGAGGAAAATAGTGATTGACAACACAGGTTCATCTTACATTGGTAGAGGAATTGCAATCAGTAAAATCAAGCAAGATGATGTGAGATATTTGTGCAAAATCCTAACCACTAAGTTTTGTGCAAATTCTGGAGAAGATGATATGGCAGCTGGTATGGTACATATAGCAGATTTGATGTGTGTTGACAAGGTACTTGTTGATATGTGTGAAATATTGAGAATTCAATTGTTTGAGAACTTGGAGAAGATTAAGAAATCTAAGTATGCATAATTTAGATTTTCTTCTTTGATCACTTACATGTTTTTCCACCTATTAAGAAGATTTCCCTATATAGTTGCAAATGATTGGAATAATAGACAAAACACTATGGAAATAATCAATAGAATGTATCTGAGACATGTTATTGATAAAGTAAATGAGAGTGCTATGTTGGTATTGAAGACATTTTAGAATATTGTAACTAGCAGATCAAGAATTCCATATTCACTTGTGAAAAAGTATAAAAATGATATATGTTTTATGGTTGACACTGACTTTACCTATATTGAAGTAGTGGAACCTAGAATTGAGTTCATAGACCCTCTTGGCTATGAGATATCTGAGGCAGAAATAAAGGAATATGTTGGCAGGTTACTTAAATGTAAATTGGACACTCAGTGCAGCAGATTTGGAAATTTTGAAGAGAATTTCCACTCAGCAAAAGTCATAATGGAAGAAAGGCAGTCTAAGAAGAGAGTTGACAGCAGAATCAAGAAAATACTAAAAGATTCAAGAATGTCAAAACAAGATTTCTTAATAGCTAAATAGATAGCAGCAATAATCAAGGATATTGGACAGAAAGAAGTCTTGATTGTACCACCCTTGTCATCTAGTGCAGTACAGAAAGAACCTACACAAGTCAAGGTGAAAGTTGAGGAACCTGAAAAGGAACAAGTAACACTTAGAGCTAGCAAGAGAATGAAAGAAATTGCTACTAGACTAGGAAAGAGATAGAAGAATCTAGTTCAACCAGTACCAAGAGAAATTGCAGAAGTAAAAGATGATGACACTTCAGTTAAGAAGAAGACATGGAAACTGAGAGTTGAGAGAGTAAATGAGGAAATCATACAAGATGGAAATTTCACTAAAATGAACAAGTACTATAAACTTTATGATTATTCAGAAAGATTGAATTTGGAGAATGCTATTGTGAAGCATATGATTTTGGCAGGCAAGAAATTTGACTCTATTCAAGGTCAAATACCTGATGAGTTGTATACCAAGCTTGTAAACAGAAATCAGAGAGCAATTGAAGAAGACACTAATATCAGAAAGAATATTGTGAAGAAGCTTTCTGAAGTGAGAGATGATGAACACTTGAAATAGATACTGAAGGCCTTAAGCACCCATTTGAGAACCAAAAGAAGAACCATTTTGATTATGGGAGGTAGGTATGAAAAATTTAATTTAGATATAGAGCAGGCAATAATCAAGATTATGTCAGAAAATGTTGGAGAACCATTCGGTTGTAGCAGAGTAAGAAGTTGAAGCTAAACAAGAGGATATTCCCTCTCCTTTAGCTATTAACATTGAAGATGAAACTATGAATGTAGAAGGAACTAAGGTCACCTTGGATACTAATGACAATGTATTCAAGAACTTAGCAAACATTGTTGACAATTCGGCTCTTGATGAACCAGATAGAACTGAAGAAGCAGAGTAGACTTAGCCTATCAGTGAAGAACCTAAGGAGTCTGAGATTCAAGCACCTATTCCTACCATAGATGACATCAATCTTACTCCTGAGACTAGGAAGAAGAAAGAAATTGGATCTTTATTTGAAGATCTAGGAAAGGAAGTTGATGATGATGATTAGTTGGAACTGATCACCTCTTTGAACAAAATCTTTGGCAAGAATAAGAAAGTGAAGAATCTTGAAGCGAGTTTGAAGGACCTTACTAAAAAGTTACAAAGCATTGTAACTACACAAATCACAGAGGTAGACCCTTTAGAGAGAGCTAAGAAGGTAATGAGCACTTTTGAAAATGAATTTACTAACTTATCTGATATTGCAAAAGTGAAAGCTCACGCAACTTATGAAGCTGAAATGCTTTTGAACATCAGTTAGAATATCAGGAATGATATTAGTAGTCTTGATATTTGTATCAAGAACTTGAGGAAGCATTTGGAGACAGGAAAATCTTTATAAATTCAGTGTACAAAACTAGAAATTTTGATAGTAGAAGAAGAGTAGAAGATCAAGTTGAAGGAAGCTAAGATTCAAAATGAATGTAACCTTCTTTCTAGCCCTAATATGAAGATATTAGATGTTGAGAAGAAGATTAGGAAATAGTATGATGAAATAAGAATATTGCAAGATGAGAGGAACAGAAAAATGAGGAGACTCACTCTTTTGAGAGAACATATCTCTATGAAGTTGAGCATCATTAAAGAGTAGTTAGGAGAATGTCTTACAGCTAAGACATCCTTTCAGAAATTCAAATTTGATAACCTCCAAGCTTGTCAGATAGCAGCTTATGGACTGAGCACATTACTCAATGTGGCAGATTCCATTAAGAAGTCATGGGAAAAGGAGATGGAAGCTATGAAAGATTATTTTTCATATTTTTTTGTAAGCCTACTGGCTTTGCAATAAGTAAATGAAGGTATAATTTTTCTTTGGATACAATTTTTAATCCTCCCTACCTTATTTTGTCATTGTTGTCAAAGGCGGAGAGATATTAGAGTAGAAAATTTATAAGGATTGATACTCTTAGGGGGAGCATTGTATTAGAGTATTATATTTTGAGGATTTATAAAGATAGCATACATGTTCTATACTATGGCCACAATTTTGATACAATTTTTGAGATTTTGACTTGTACACTTAGCCAATTTTCTCATATGTTGCCACTAATGACAAAGGGGGAGATTGTTGGCAATTTGGATGAAGTGAGTACATAGATGTTGTCATTATGGAAACATATGATCCACATAAAGAGTGCAAAGGTGTTAGAGAAAGTATAGCAGAGTGCATTGCAAATTTGTCTAAGTGTGAGACAGTGTTTTCACAGTGTACTAGGACATAGTTTTTGTTTGTGACATTGAATGGAGTAAGCTAAGTTCTTGTGAACTTGAACATAGAATCTATGATGACTAATGATGACCCATCTCAAAGTGAAAGTTAGTAAAACATGTACGGAATAAGTTATGATAGTTTTACTGAAGACAGTGTGAAGCCGACAGGACAGAATATGAAGGCAGAATTGGTAAAGAGTTAAGGGATTATTTTGTTTATCAAAAAAATGACTTAACAATATAAAGGGATGAAATCCTAGATGTTTAATCTTGAATAAAGATATATGGAAGCCAACCATGTAAAGTTATTAGCCTTAATAACTTGTATAGATGTAATTGTAATTGTAAAGAAAAGAAATGATGTGAAAGTGAAGTAATGCATGTAATTAAAAAGTGAATGTAAGAGTGATGATGCAAAGATAAGAGCAGTGAAAAGACATTAATGTAAGAAGCATAAGGTTATGTACCTTGACCTATTTTGTATACATTATATATTACTTGTTTGGGCAGTGGGCTCATCTGGTAATCAGATTTTGTTTTGACAACTCCTAATAGGGTTGAGGCTTCTAACAAGGCCTATAGTCCCTTAATCAGGACTGATACACTATATGATTGTAATAGGTTCCTAACAGGGTCAATATCCTTAACAGGATACTTTTGATTAGTGGATCTTTGTGGGTACCATCCCCACCGGGGTTTTCCCTTGGCTAGGGTTTCCTCAAGAACATATCATGTGTTATGAGTTCTTTGATGTTATTGCTATGCATGTTATTTAGTTTCTTATGTTATGCATGTGTGAAGATAATCTATTATATCCATAATTGGGGAAAAGTTAAAGTTTGTGGAATATTGATTCACCCCCCCCTCTCAGTATTCCCTATTTCTAACAGAGGTGTGGTCCCGAAACATGCATTTTAAAAAGTAGTTTTTAAACATGCCTACTAAAATTCAATTTATACCATGTGGGTATTGAAAAAAATTACATATTTGAAAAGTAGACTGCGAGCACTAAATGTTATATTACTAAAGTTTTTCAAGATTCAATCTTTAAGTGCCTCAAATTTTGACATAAATTTTGAAAAATAGATAAAAAACTTCCACTTTTTGCCCAAATGTGGGACTCAACTTCTTGGAGCCACCCGCCTATATGTGTTGTATCACAATATGTCTTTAGGAGGTGCTAGGAAAGATAGTTTTTAGGATAGATAGATCACAAGAGGGAAAAAAGAAATATTTTGGTAAAGGCTGTAATCGGGTAGGCCTAGTAGCCCAACAACTATGAATGCAAATTGCCAATCATTTGATCTGAGATAATAAATTGGATGTTGAATTTTCCTCTCTTGTTCCTTGTTGTTTCTTTCTTGTGTTCACTCTTTGTATGAGGTAGGAATGATCATTTTTTGGTCCCTTCAACATTGGTCCGCATCAAATTTTATGCTCCATTCTCTATAAAAATGAGAGATCTTAGTGTTAAAAAAGTTTATAAAATGAATTATTATTTTCTTCGGTGTATTTTAGGATACAGTAAAAAAATTAATTATTAGATTAGAGTCCCCTTCCACCTCAATTTTTGATATAGCAAGAGAGGAAGCATTTTCTAATCCTAAGAAAAGAAGTAATCACTTTAGCCTCATTAGTTGATATGCCCTTAATTTTAGCATAGCCTAATATGACTTGGCCTTTTTCACTCCTTGAAATCCCTCCTTAAACAACCACTCTAGCATTCTCTTTAATATATTAATGTGCAAAGATATTTTATTGAATATTTAAAACCAAAAATATAAGATAATATATTTTTTAAGAAGCTTCCTTCATAGACACACATCTGCAAAACCCTGCATGATATTAAATTTTATCTAGTCAATATGATGTTTCTTCCTCCATCACTCTAGTTAACCAATATATTGTGGATCCTTTTTCCTACAAATCATTGAAGAAACAAACAAAAAAAATATTAATATAAATTCTCTTTCTTCTAGTAATATTCAAATAAGTTTTTGTTAGAAAGTAAAGTCCACCAAGATAACTGAGAGGTGGGGGGGGGGGGGGGTGATTTAGTTATCAGATAAATATAACTTTGATCACTATTGACATATTTTAACCATGTAAGCATTGTAAACAATGACCATAGAAATATATGTTGGCAAGTTGACTATACTAGTATATATGAATTAGATTAGTGTTGTCATTATGGAAACAAACTCATATAGAGTTTTGGTGAAGCACCCGATGAACAGAGCATTAGCGCATGTGCGTATGATCAAGTTTTGGTGGCACCCTTGAAGATAAGCTTTTGAATATGTAATCATGCTAAGTCTAAGAATGCATGATCAGATGGGTTAGTATGAAGAAGTAACAACAAGTTGAAGTGACACAATCACTGAGCAACAGAATAGAACTGAGCATGCAACTGACAAGAAGTATTTTGATTAGCGGCTATAATATTATTTTGTTAAGGCAATGTGTCTATTGTATTTGTGTTGTAAACATGTAAATCACATTGTATGTAAACACACTTGAGCCATTTCATTTGGAAGTGTTGTATGTAATAGGATAGAGGTCAATTTAGTTAATTGTTTTAGTTGCACCTATAAATAAGATATGCACTTTTGTATTTGAGAGCAAGAGTTGAGAGATGATGTAATAGAAGAGAAGAAGCATGCAAAGAGAACTTAGAATGAGATAGAGCTTTACAAGAGGTTAAAGCATCAGCACACAAAAGAAACTAATCAGGCAAGTAGTGTCATAGAAGCAGTTCACCATTGTAAATATAATGTGTAGATCTGTTATACAGGACGTTGAAGCCTTCTATATTGAGTAGTGAGCTCTTGGACAGTGAGTCCTCACCCCTAACAAGGTTTGTTACTTCAAGACTCCTAACAGGGTCTGACCTTTGACAATGTCTTTGTACTTAAGCATTGTAATGATTGCTCCTAATAGGGAAAGGGAACATTAACAAGTTCTTAATACACAAGTACAAATTATTAGTGAGTATTAATTCCCACCATGGTTTTTCCTTTGGCCAAGTTTTCCCCATAATCATATCTAGTGTTATATGTTATGGTTGTTTACTTTACTTTCTTTGATATTCAGTTCAACATTTAAGTTATTCAGTTAAGTTTCAAGTATCATAAATTAATATTATAGAACACTAATTCACCCCTCGCCCCCTCTTAGTGTTCCCATTCCTAATAATTGGTATCAAAGCTATCATCCTCTGAAATGATTTTATCCACTTGAGGAGATCATGGATACAACTGAAGTGAAACATCTGAAGAAGAATCTTGAAGAAGCCCTTGATGATCTTGACAAAGCTGTAAAGAAAATTGAAGAACTGAAATTAAACTTTAGTGGCTCACAAGTATTCATCAAGAAACTGAGAAAAGATTTGTAAGATTGTTCAACATCCGATTTGGGAAAAATGGTCAAAAATTTGAATGAATAAAACATATCTCTAAAGGATTAGATTGAAGAATTGGATGAAAAGTTGATCAATAATCAAGAATCCTATGAAGAACAGGTAGAAAAAAAATAAACAGCTAGATGAAGAACTCATGCAAGAAAACATGAAAATCTTGGAGTTAGAAAACATCAAGAAAAAGGTAGAATATGAATTGATTGAAGCAAAGAATCATATTGAAAAATTACACACAAGTAATGATCTAATAGAATCACAGTTGTATGCATGGAAGCTAAAATGAGATACCACTGGTATTGGATTCAATGAAGCTTAAGTTCAGATTGGTGCAATGTGAGATAGAATGAAAGCACCTACAAAAGCCAAGAAGACTATGAATCCAACTGAAGCTAAAGGAGATTCATCTAAAGATGAATGCAAGATAGTAAACAAAACTTGTTATGCCTATAGAAAGCATGGACACATAGAAAGAGATTGTAAAGAGGTAAGACCTTTTAAATGTTATTGTTATTCATGCAATAAATTAGGTCATAGAGCTATAAATTGTAGATAAAATCAAAGAATTCAAACAAAACATAATCAGAGAAATCAACCATAGTAAAATATTAGAGGTCCTCAAAACATTACATGTCAAATATGCAATTACAATGGACATAGCTAGATAGTGCAAAATGGTAACTCACATCAATGCGTCAAGGAATATAATGCCTCCAGTTATTTGTCACACTTGCAACAAGGATGGACACATCTCAAAGTTTTATAGATCACAAGCACAAAGTCAAAATAGACTAAATGAGTCTCAAGAATCCATATTGGATGAATTAGGAGAAGTCAAGTTTGTGAAAGCTACAAAAGATGTGAGCATGATTTGGAAGGAAGAAAAGAAAGATCATAATGTTGATGAAATAATAGAGGATGCATCTTCAATGGACACACCTCCTATTTATGGTTAAATGACCTTCATGGTCATAGGGGGAGCTAGATTAGCTCTAGACCCCTACGTGGCTAGTATACTCACCCTTAGAGAATGTGCCTTTGGTTATAATAGTTTGGACACTATTTGATGCAGTATGAAAGAGTGCACTGCCTGATTGTTAGAAGAAACAAAGTTTTGAATTCACTGATATAGTCTGTACTATGGTGACAAGAATTAATGGTAGAAATTTGTTTCAAAGTCACTAAAGATATATTAATCACACATTTTCATTCAAATTTGAGCCTTTGGAGAGCACATAAGCTCAAAGAAGTTTGTGTTGATAGATTAAAGTTGGTTTATTAGTGAAGAAGTGTGGAAGTTGTTGTGGAACCCTAGTTTAGTTGTGATGATTCAAAAACCCTTGGAAACCTATGTGAGTGATTCACAAAGTAAGTAATGGCCACTTCAGTTATGTTTGATGTTGTAGAAAGAAAAAGATACATATTTAAGAAGAATCCTTTCAAGTCAGTCCTAGATGACCTTGAAGGGGCATTTTCTAGAACTCCTATGGGAGTGATGCACGTAGAAGACATACACGCATACATTTACTACAAGAAGGAACCAATAGGTTTGGATATAATAAGGTCGCACATAGAATCAATGATTCAACATGACATGACATTCATGGATGGGTTTGCGCACCTTGAAAATAACCCTATCATAGAGTATGCGACAACATATGAGTTCTATGAATCAAAATGGATTAAGATTTTACTGAGAAGAATACATGATGACCTATTTTTGATAGGATAAGTCCCTATTAGAATAATGACTGATCTCATTTATGAGATGACTAGACTTCCTAAGACTGACGCCATTCTTCCCACTGGCAAGGATGTCAAGAAACTGGTGGAACAAGCTTGTAAGTCCCATAGTGATAAGTGCAGCATGACCATAAAACCAATTGAAGAGAAGGATATCAAGCTTATGGCAATGATACTGGGTTATAAATTTTAGCATGCAAATAGGGTGAATAGTGTGTTCACAGCCACTATTTTAGCAGCTATCAGAATTGTGAAAGAAAATGGAGAATTCAACTTGTGTGAGATCTTACACACACATTTGATGGTTAGCTTAAGGGATATTAAGCATGACAAGAGCAAGATATTCATGTTTGGTTCATTGATCATCTATATGTACTTCCATTTGTTTGGTAAAGTATCAAATCTTTACCTTGATAAGAGTCTACCTACAATGCCACAAATCTCATTTAAGGCATCAATTGATAGCACCTTGAAGGATTCATAGACTTGGAGATCAAGGCATTTAGAATAAATATGTAGAGAAGGTATAGGATACCTAAGAGCATAGTGGAAAAGTATAAGGATAGCATTTGTTTCATAGTAGAGACAAATATTACTTGCATGGAAGCAGTGGAACCTAGAACTAAGTGGATTCATCCACTTCATTATGAAGTAGAGGAACACATTCTATAAGCTTATGCACTAGTCTTTTTATCTATGCCCAAGAATCCTAATGAACCAAGATGGGATACCTATGAGGAGAAGACAAGACAAGTAGATTCAATCTTGTACAGTGCAGCTACAAAGAGAAAAGCATCAAATATCACCTCTAAGATACTAAAAATCCATGACGTAACACAAGGAGACATAGATAAGGCAAGGGAAGCCAAGATTGTAATGCAACTTGAGAGCACACCCTCTTCAAAATTAAAAATAGAGAAGATTGATGATCTTAAGGAGAAGATGATAAAGATGGAAGAAAACACTCACATGCCCACATTTGCCAATGATCTGGAGTCCACTCCATCTCCTAAGCCAAGTAAGAGACCTAAGAGGAAGAAGTAGACTATCACAAGCCATCCATCAGCAAGGTCAACATGAAGCCAAGGTAGAAATATTTAAGCACCTGCTGATGTAGGATTCCTACTGAATTTAGAAGCATTGAGATCTAGAGTAGTAGATGAAGGTGGAATTGATCAAATTGCCAAGTTCTATGACAAGTATCATGACATTGATAAATTTGAGATCCATGGTATGATAATAAAGCACATGAGGGTATGTGCAGGATCATGGTATGCCAAAAAGTGGTGGTGTCAAAAAGAAGTATTGATTGATAGACTCTCTGAAAAATAACTATAACTTTCAAACAATATAACATTTTTGAAATCTGAAATATACATCAGATTATATGCTTCACCTAATACAATAATAATAAAAAAATCTTTCAATTTGATGAAGTTTAGAATAAGTTAAGGTGGTCAGACATGAGAGTTTTTATATTCTAGAAAAATTTGTAGTAGAAAAATCATAATTAATTATTTACTTGGAAAAAAAATACAAAAAAATATACATCACATCTGTACATCAGTCTACTACTTTTATCTAGAATCTATAAAAAATATTATCATTTGATTTTGTTTAATGTGGTCAGACATACAACTACTTGTTATCTTTCTATTCCTGATTGATAGTCTTGTTGAAAAATAGCTATAACTTTCAAACTATATAACATTTTTGAAATCCAAAACATGTGTCACATTCTATGATTTTCCTACTATAATAAAAATAAAAAAAGTTTTCAATTAGATAAAGTTTAGACTAAGTTAACGTGGTTAGACATAGGAGTTTTTGTATTCTAAAAAAGTTGTAGAAGAAAAATCATAATAAATTATTTAGTTGGAAATAAATTACAAAAAATATGAGTCACATCCGAACATGAGTCTACTACTTATATCTAGAATCTTGTAAAAAAATTTTATCATTTGATTGTGTTTAAGGTGGTCAGAGATACACCTACTTCTTATTTTTTCCTAAAATTTTTATACTACTACATTGAATTTTGAAAATTTCAACATATAGAATAATTGTTTTTCAAAAAATGCCTAATATCCTAAAAACTAAATTCAATTTTATACAGATTCCCATTTAACATAATTTTGATATAATATTTATAACTTGTTCAAATTTTTATGTCAACTTTCTTAAACTTGATTTTCTGAATTTTCATTTCCATTTAAGGGTGTAGTTTAGAATACCATGATCCTGCATGATTAAGTTCAAAAAGATAGTTTTGGATCTTAAGATAGTCATTCTAGAAATTGTATGGAACATTCCTGATTCATTGAAAAGACAAGAAGTAGAAAAAGACTTCAGAATAAGGGAAAAGACTTTAGATGATAACCTCCCAATGTGTTCAGCTGAAGAGAAAACTTTATTACTGAATTTGGTGAAGCCTCACCTCAGAACCAAGCTGAGAACCTTACAGATTATGAATAAGGACTATGATCTAGTTGCAAAGGGAACTAAAAATGGCATTTGAGAAGGTATTTTTGGAACAACGCATGCATCCATCTTCTGCACCTGCAACCCAAGTGCCCTTTGAGAAAGAAAATGCAGCTGAGATTCCTAATACACCTATATAGGTCCACAGGATTCTACACCTATACCTAAGGCTGAGGATGACACCATTATGATTGATAATGTTGAAATATCAATGACAGCAACATATAAGGATCTTAACAAGTTTGAGGAAGCATTTTTAAGCACTCAGGAAGCAAAGATTCTATGTGCTAAAGAATCCCCAATGCAACAAGAAGATGTTCAAGTTGAAGACTTGACTGGACAAGAAAGTGAAAAAGAAAGTGAAAAGGATAGTAAGAAGGAAGAAGAGAAGGAAGATGAACCTATAGATGAGTCCTCTATTGAAATACCTGTGAAGGTAAAGAGTGAAGTGATGGATAGTACACTCCTTACCCCTAAGCCATCAATGTTATTATTGTCAATTTTGACCCCTAATACAACAAGTCTAGATTGATGGGGAGAAGAGGATCTGATGAAAATAAGCATGCTAGAAATGGAAAAAGCCAAGGAGAAACAAGTAATGAGGAATCCATTATTTTTTGAATCAGTAAGCATACTAAATAGCCTACTACCTAAGGACAAGAAAGTATCAAGTGAACATTCAGTAGATGATGTCAACACCATCTTGACATGGTTCAAAGAAAATTTATCAAGTCTTGAAGAATCAACATCCAAGATTGCAGAAGAAAAATATCTTAAGAAGAGGTTGAATGAATTGATAGATAAATTTTCACTTGACCTTAATTCTCTCAAGATTGGTCAAGCAGTGTTAAAGGAGATAGTAGCAAAAGTAAGGAAGATAATAGCTGATTGTATGAACTAAGACAAACTGTTTGTAGATCTTTCAAAGAAAATTTGAGAAGTAGAAGCTATGATGGATGTAGTAAGGAAATTAGTGGAAGATCCCTCCATAGATATAAATATGTGTAATAATTTTTATCAAGGTCAAATAGACAAGATTGAGAAGGTAGAGTAAGAAATGGCTAAGATAAGGGCTAGGCAAGCACAATTAAGGCATGCACTTGCACCCTCATTAGATGTACTCATCAAAATATCAAAGAGATAGACACCACTATTGTGACATATGATGAAGGCCCATGTATAGAGTTGGAGATGATGGAGAAATTAACTTATGCACTATGCACCTATCTCCAGACAATAGATGCACTCAAGGAATTTTGGCAGCAAGAGACCCAAAACCTCAAGATTGCATACCCGAATGTACTCACTATTTAAGTACTTGTAGTTTCATTTTTTGGGGCACCTTTGTCATTAATGTTAAAGGGGGAGTAGAGAAATATGGGAGAAATATGGAGTAGTGCATATAATGTAAAGGGGAGTAGAGTAATATGGAGAAGTAAAAGGGAGATATACGATATAGTATATGTGTATCATCTTAAAATGGAAGCACTTCCATGTTAAGAGTGTTTAGCCCTCCGAGTAAGTGGTTTAGGGTCATGTTTGGCACCTTGATTGGATCTTTGCATGTACTTGGCTTTCTTCTCACTTTTACACTTGATTTCTCCATTCTAGGAGAATTTAGGGTTAAGGTCTTAAGGACTTTCCTGATTTCCCCTCTTCCATGGCTCTATTTTCTAGGTAGGATTTAGAAATGAGATCTCTTAGTCCTACATCACATCAAACAAAGGATTTTCTATCTATTCTAGACATCTAGTCCTATTCAGATATCAATTTCCAAGTTTCTAACATCTTTGGGACCTCTACTATAGAACCTAACAAAGTTAGGCTCTGAGGTCAAAGTCAACCTCAACCTTGACCAGGTCAGGGTTGACCTCGACCTTGACTTCTTCCTACCAGGATTTCAAATTTTCATTTGTCAGCAGTTTGGCATTCAAGATAATTATTTCTCCACCTTTGGGTTGGCTGTTTCGAGCTCCAAAATGGTAAATCCTTTAATTGTAATTAATCATGGTATATTTTCTAAAGGTGAGGACCTAATTGGGATTTAATTCTCCAAGGTGGCCCATCTAGAGGAGTGTTCCCTAGATCACTATAAAAGGAGGCCTTCCTCTCTCATTTACACGTCAAGTTTTCTCATCCCATCCACACTCAAGCTCTCAAGGTGATCGAGCAAGCATTCCATTCAAGCATTCAAGTCTTCTTCTCCATCCAAGTTCTCCATTGAAGATCAAGGATTCAAGCATTAAATATATTGAAGGGATTTGGCTCAAGCATTCGAGATCTATCATTCAAACCCTAGATCTAGCCACCATGGTGTTGTGATCTTCCTTCAAGATCCTTTGTTCATCTTCAAGATCCATATCATTATTTCCTCAAGGTGGATTTCAAGCATACAATCATGGAGGTTTGATGATGTTATGTTCAAGCTTTGATATCAATATATTTGATTACATTCCAAATACATTAGCATATCTATTGAATTGCAGAGCTTCATTATTAGATTCATTTCTACTACTTGCTAGCATTCTCCTATTTCAATTTTAATATTAAGGTAGATTCCAAACTAGGGTTTGACCAAGGCAAACCCCCCCCCCAAAAAAACAAAAAAAAAAAAACAAAAAAAAAACCATTTTTCTTGTAGGTACAGGTGCGAAATCTCAAATCTGAGAGTGAATTTGAATACCCTTTTCAACAATCTTTCAGGATCTACGAATAGAATCAGAATCGGATTTCAAATAAATAATGTGTTCTTTGACCTTTTAAAAGGTTAAAGTTGACCTGTGTGAATTTGGAGAAAATATTTCTAGGTTTTGTCTGCCTTGACATTTCTAGTCTAGAACAGGTGACAAAATCTTTAGAAAGTTCATATAGAAGCCAGAATTCAACATTTTCCAGATCTGCCCTAATTCAAGGTTAGTATTTGCACTTCAATTATTTCAATTTCAAGTAAAACACATTCTACCTAGGGAAACATCAGATTTATTCTTTCTTTCATATTCTCCATCAAATTGATTTGATTCTACATTAGCCTTTTAGGTTGATCAAATTGGATCTCCTTGTTGGGAATTTGGGTTTGAGAATAGATCTCATATTTCGCCCCCTAAAACATTTGAATGATATTGAATCCATTTTAACATCATTCATTTTGGTGAACCCGACTAGCTTACTCTCTTTCTTTTTGGTGTTAGATTTCCCTTTGTCTTATTGTGTGTGTTTGTGTGTGTGTTCACCTTCATCATTCATTTTGGTGAACCCAACAAGCTTACTCTCTTTCTTTTTGGTGTGAGATTGCCTTTTTAGATCTAGCTTATGCTCTTGCATTTTAAATTCAAAAATACAAAAAAATCTATATATTCAATAAAATACAAAAACATTTCTTGCCTTCATTATGGAGATTGTTAAGATGTTTTGGGGCATGGCTATGTTCTTTATTACTCTTCTTTTAGCATCTCTTTATCATACCTATGATGTTTATGAGAATATCATTCATTTCATAACATTTCTGACCCTTCACTTTGCTCTTGCTTATGCTTTTGTGAAGTTGACCGATACTAGTCTACCTACATTAAAATTTTTTCTTAAGGATTTAGGTGGTAGCCTTATTCATCTTTTGGATGATGTGAAGAATTTGGTAGATGATACACCATCTCCTAATCTTCCTAATCTTCATCCTACTCCTATTAATCCTACTCTTCATCCTAATCTTCCTATTCTAATACCTGATTCTCCATCTGTTAATCCTCGCTCTTCCCGTACTTATGATGGGATTCAAGCTATAGTTCAGGATGCGGATGTGCATGATTTCTTTGATTTACCTTCTCCTCCTAATCATGATGATCTTAAAGGAAAGGGTAAAGAAACTTCTTCCAAACCTATTATCCCACCTTATACAACCTTTACTCATGAACATGATAAACAATTACTTCCTGTAGAAGCTTTGCATGATATGTAGACCACTAGATATAATATGGTGACTAAACAAGGCTATAATGGTTTAGGATCAGGAGTTAATGAGCATGGTATTAAGTTTCCCATTAACATACCTCCTAAATAGGATATGAGTGGTGTCGGAACTTCCAAATCTCAAGTCAAGTTAAGTAGTGTGGATCTTCATCATCCCCTTAACGCTTGTCTCTCTACACCTCTAATGGATAATCTTAACACTCATCAAGAAATTACTAAGATAGTATATGTGGAGCTAATGAATTCTAAGTAGGAAAGATTTAGACCTATGCCTATTGATGCTTTGTAAAAATTTAAATGTCCTTTCCACTATTGTAATACTCATTTGCTTGCCGATTGTAACCACTTCAAATTATATGTTAGGGATAGTGTTGCACAAGGAATTATACCTTTTTCTTGCACAGTCTTACAACTTCTTCAAAATTTTGATATAGGGGATTCCCCTCCATTAGAGATAGATTAAATGTTCCTATCCTCTTGTCTCATGACTAGGGGGAAAGAGGCATAATTTTATCCAGTTTTTTAGGATCCATTAGGTCTTTTTATTAAGATTTTATTGGTATTCTTTATGTTTCCTTCTTCCATAATCTTGCATGATGTTTTTATCCATTCCTAGGACTTATATTTTCTTCTTAGGAAATATTTTCTAGGACACGTGTTTTGTAAAAATATCCCTTGTCTTTCATCCCTTGGGGGGCAAGGTTCTTCCTTCTTTCTCTTTTTTTATAGGGGAACTTCTTTCCTTAGCTTAGTAGTATTTGTTAGGAATGAATGCTTGATGTTTGGCAGTCATTCTATAGCAATGGTTGTTGCATTCATGACTATGATTGTCATTGATGTCAACACAGTGATATTCTGGAGTTTAGCAGAGTAGCAGGCACAATTTTGTTTTGTGCACATGTGATATTGCATTTGGGATTATGTGCAATTGATGGTATGTTATTTTTTGTGTTATTAACCTATGGTTAAGAGCACAAAAATAAATTCATTCATTCATGAAAGTTATTAGCATTTTGGTGGAAGCAGTATTTTGCCAGCATTCTTGAGTAGCAGTTTTTGGTAATTGGATGATATCTCCTAATTGGGATGGAATCAGATTCTGCGCAATTAAAGGGAAGTTTGAGAAACATTGGTAGTGACGTGGTTCACTACACAAAATTTGAGGTGACACGAGTGAAAATTTATTACATCTGGAAGTTGACAGTTTTATGTAATTCTTGGTGTAGCGTGTTGAAATTATTATTTTGTAATTGCATGCCGACTCTTTTGTAATTATTTGAGTGTGGTATAAAGCAAGGAATGTTTTCCTTGTTATGACATGGGATTGTGAGTTGTAATATGAAATTGTGAAAGTTGTGATGTGAATTTATGCATGAGGTGAAGGAAAGAGTTAATTTAGTTGTGAAGGAAGACTTGCGAAGTAAAAAGATCTAAATTTGTGATCTTGTGTAGCAGAGAGTGTGGTTTTGGCATAGTGTGAAGGAGGTAACATATGTCATATTATTTTGTTGAATAATTCTAAGATCTATTGGACAGTGAGTTCAGAGATCTTGCCTTGAAGCTGTTTGGGTAGTGGGTCCTTTAGTCTTCCATAACCCTTAACCGGGTTAGAATCTTTTAACAGGGATTCAAAATCTCCTAGTAGGGATTCATATGTACTGAATGTATTTCATAAGATTCCTAACAGGGTCCATCCTTTCACAAGGAATTTTCATATTAGTGCATCATTCCCACTGGGGTTTACTCTTTGATCAAGAGGTTCCCTAGTCAACATATCTTGTGTTATTGTGTCATTGTGTATGATTATCTTTCTATGGTTGGTTACTGCATTGATTATATGGTTTAATTCTACTGAAGTTGATATTGAAGTTGATAAATGGTTTAATTATTAGATAAATAATTCACCCCCCCCCTCTTAGTTATCTTGGGGATCTTTACTTTCTAACAATTGGTATCAGAGCAGCAGGTCCTTGAAAGAGAAGTTTAACAACTTAAGGAGATCTATGGTGAATTTCAGTAAAGAAAGCCCTAAGTTTGATGGAGTAAATTTTGATAGATGGAAAGAAAGATGAAGACACATCTATTGTGTTTAGGACCAGGTTATTGGTTGATTACAAAGAATGCAAAAACTATCATTGAGGAAGATAGACTTGAGACTTGTTCTAATAATGAAAGAGACACCTTTATGTGTAACATACTTGCAAGAGAAGCACTTTTATCAGCACTTACGAAGAATGAATACAGTCAGGTAAAAAGTTTAGTTAGAGCTTATGATATTTGGAAAGCTTTACATTCTACTTTTGAAGGTGATGAACATGCAAAGAAAGCTAGGTTACATAATTGGATTTGTGCATTTCAAGACATAAGAATGATGGAAGATGAATCTGTTAGAAGCTATATTGGTAGGATGTCAGAAATTGTTGCAGGAATAAAGTCTTGTGGAGGTGAAAAATCAGAGAATGAAGTGATATGGAAAATTCTGAGAACATTGATACCGGTATTCAAACAGACTACACAAATGATTGAACAAGTGATACCTTGTACAAAGAACTTTTCAAGAGAGACTCTTCTTGGAAGATTGGAAGTAGCAGAAATGAATTTGAGATTATCAAGAGAACTACTGAGAATGGAGACAACATTCAGTGCTCTTAGCATCAGACCTACTTTTTCAAGAAGTACAAGTGTGAGTGGAGATTATGCTAGCAGCAGTAGATCCAAATCTGAAGAAGATAAGAAGATTGAAGAAGGTATTGCCTTGCTTGTGAAAAGAGAACTAGATGGTAAGAAAATCTTTAAATGTTGGACTTGTCAAGAATATGGTCATTATGCATCTAAGTGTCCTAAGAGAGTTAAGAAGAATAGAAATAATTTTAAGTATAGAAGACCTAAACAATGTCATTATGCAAATGATGAAGAAATTGAAGCAGGAATTGAAAGACATTTGAGTGACAGTGATAATGATAACCTTAATGACATAGGATTTGTAGCCATCAAGGAAGAAAATTTTGAATCTGATATTAAAGAAGAAAAAGCCTTAGTTTCCCAAGTTGAAAAGTGAGCTGATTGGATTATAGATAGTGGTTGTTCACATCATATGACTGGTGATAAAAGAAAGTTCATAAAGTTTAGCAATCATGATGGAGGAGTTGTTAGAGTTGGTAACAATGCACCTTGTTTGATTAAAGGTATAGGATCTATTACTCTTGATGGAAAGACTAATATTGATGATGTTTACTTTGTGGATGGATTGAAACATAATCTATTGAGTGTTGGACAGTTAGTTGATAAGGGATATCAGGTTTTGTTTGTCGAGAAAACTTGTGTGATTAAGGATAAAAATGGAAATTTTATTGGAATAGGAGCTAGAACCAGAGGTAATGTATTTCAGTTGAACCCTACTGAGATGACATGCTTGATGACTAAGATTGATGACAATTGGTTATGGCATAGAAGATTTTGTCATATAAACTTTGATAATATTGTGAAAGTGAGTTCTACACTTGCAATAAGAGATTTACCTAAGATTATGAACCCTACTAACATGATTTGCAAGGAATGTGTGATGGCTAAGCAAAAAATGAGTTCATTTCCTAGCAAGAAGTTCACATCTACTGAGAAGTTGGAGATTGTTCATACAGACTTGAGCAGTCCTACAAGGACTAGAGGATTCTATGGAGAAAGGTATTTTATGATTCTTGTTGATGATTTTACAAGAATGATGTGGATTTCATTTTTGAAAGAAAAATCTGAAGCATTTGATAAGTTTAAGGTAATTAAGAAAAAAGTTGAGAATGAATCAAGAATGAGAATTAAATGTTTGAGATCTGATAGAGGAAGAGAATTTACTTCTAAAGAATTTAACACCTTTTGTGAAGTGAATGGTATTAAGAGATAGTTTTCAGCCCCTAGAACACTTGAACAAAATGGAATTGTAGAAAGAAGGAACAGATCAGTGACTGAAGCAGTATGAGCTATGTTGTTTGAGAGTGATTTGGCAAAGACATTTTGGAGAGAAGCAGTGAATACAATAGTATATACAATGAATAGAGTACAAATCAGAGTAGACATAGACAAGACACCTTATGAATTATGGTTTGGACATGCACCCTCAGTTAAGTATTTTAGAATTTTTGGAAGCAAATGTTATATTAAGAGAGATGCTGATATAGGAAAGTTTCATCCTAGAAGCGATGAAGGAATTTTTCTTGGATATTCTTTGAAAAGAAAAGCTTATAGATGTTACAATAAGAGAACTAAGACTATTGTTGAAAGTGCAAATGTAAAAGTTGATGAGAAATTCAAAATTTAGGAAAGAATGCTTGATTATGAATCTAATGAAGAAACTAACCCTCAGCTTAACATTGAATCTACTGAACAATTTTTTGAGATTGAAAGTGAATTGTTGAATGAAAGTCATGCTGAAGAAAATAGAGAATAATCTAGAGAAGAATCTATAGTTGAGACAAGATCTCAGACTATGACACCTAACAGGTATATTTCAAGACATCATCCTATTGAGCAAGTTATTGGAAGTTTGGACAGAGGAGTTATGACTAGAAAGAAGGTACATTTATGTTTGATTTCTCAAATTGAACCTAAATCTACTAATGAAGCTTGTGAAGATGAACATTGGATTAAAGCTATCAAAGAAGAATTGGATCAGATAGAGAAAAACAAGACATGGGAATTGGTCTCTATACCTAAAGACAAGAATGTGATTGGAATGAAATGGGTATTCAGAAACAAGATGAATGAACAAGGAGAAGTAGTAAGAAACAAAGCAAGATTGGTATGTAAGCGATACTCATAGCAAGAAGGAATTGACTATGAAGAAACCTTTTCCCTTGTGGCAAGACTTGAAGAAGTAAGAATGTTTTTGGCTTATGCAACATTTAAGAAATTCAAAGTGTATCAAATGGATGTGAAGTCAACATTTCTGAATGGTGAATTGGAAGAAGAAGTATACATTGAGCAGCCTGAAGGTTTTCCTTTGACTCAAGAAGGAGACATGGTATGTAAATTAAAGAAAGCATTGTATGGACTAAAGCAAGCACCTAGAACATGGAATGCAAGATTAGATAAGTATTTATTGAAATTGAGATTTACAAAAGGAACAGCTGATAGTAACTTGTACACAAAATAAATTGAGAATGGATTGTTAGTTATAGTTATTTTTGTTGATGACATTATTTTTGGAGGAGAAGATGAAGCTAGTGAAAAATTTGCTAATGAAATGAAGACAAAATTTGAAATGAGTATGATTGGAGAAATGAAATACTTTTTGGGATTACAGATAATAGAAAACAAAGATGGTATCTTTATAAGTCAGATAAAATAATTGAATGATTTGTTGAAAAGATTTGGTATGGAGAATTGTAAACCAGTTGGAACACCTATGGTTACAGGAAATACACTATCTAGTAAAGATGAGACACCAGCAGTTGAGCAGAAGAAATACAGATCTATAATTGGTAGATTGTAGTACTTGACACACACCAGACCTAATATAGCACATTCAATTGGAATAGTAGCAAGATTTCAAGCTGAACCTAGAGAGTCACATTATGTAGCAGTAAAGAGGATATTGAGATATCTTAGAGGAACAATGGACTATGGATTGTAGTATGAAAATTTTGATGATTTTACCCTATGTGCATATACTGATGCTAATTGGGGAGGTAGCATTGATGACAAGAAAAGCACCAGTGGTGGAGCCTTTTTTCTTGGAGGAAGATTAGTTTCTTGGTTAAGCAAGAAGTAGAATTGTATTTCATAGAGTACAATAGAAGCAGGGTATGTAGCAGTAGTAAACAATTGTAACCAGATAATTTGGATGAAGCAAATGCTGAAGGATATTGGAATTAAGTTTGATGAGCCTATTGTCATACATTGTGATAATACTAGTACATTTAATATGTCTAAGAATCCTGTATTGCATTCTAAGATTAAGCATATAGAGATCAAGTATCATGTTGTAAGAGAGAAAGTTGTAGATAAAGAAGTCAGATTGGAGTACATTAGCACAAAGGAGAAGATATCAGACATATTTACTAAGCCCTTGCTGAAGGATACATTTGAGTACCTAAGAGGTATGCTTGGGGTTATGCCCCAACCTAATCTTGAGTAAAGATGCAGATGGTTGCATCCATCTAGTGGTTTATGCGCTTATCCTTCTTCTGGACTAGATGTTGGTACTTCCTCTCTGGGGGAGTATGTGTATCTCAGCTGAGTCATGAGGACTCTTGTAAATGTATTTTCTAAACAGTGTCTTTTGACATTGAGCTATTGTTTGACATAGTGATAGAATTTTTGTCATTGATGTCAATGGGGGAGAGAATCATGAAAAACATTGAAAAAATTGAGGAACTACATTTGTTGGAGTGATTGAATAGGAAAATGAAGCAAGATTTGATTGATGAAGAACAGCAGAGCAGTTGAGCAACAATGATTGGATTTTTGGAACATTGGATGTTTTTCATCTATGTTGCCATCAATGCCAATGGGGGAGATTGTTAGGAATGAATTCTTGATGTTTGGAAGTCATTATGTAGCAATGGTTGTTGCATTCATGACTATGATTGTCATTGATGTCAACACAGTGATATTCTGGAGTTTAGTAGAGTAGCAGGCACAGTTTTGTTTTGTGCACATGGGATATTGCATTTGGGATTATGCATAGTTGATGGTATGTTCTTTATTATGTTATTAAACTATGGTTAAGAGTGCAAAAAGAAATTCATTCATTCATGAAAGTTATTAGCATTTTGGTGGAAGTAGTATTCTGGCAGTGTTCCTGAGTAGCGGTTTTTGGTAATCAAAGGATATCTCCTAATTGGGATGGAATCAAATTCTGCACAGTTAAAGGGAAGTTTGAGACACATTGGTAGTGACATGGTTCACTGTGCAAACTTTGAGGTGACATGAGTGAAAAGTTATTACATCTGGAAGCCAACAGTTTTATGTAATTCTTGGTGTAGCGTGTTGAAATCATTATTTTGTAATTGCATGCCAACTTTTTTGTAATTATTTGAGTGTGGTATAAAGGAAGGAATGTTTTCCTTGTTATGACATGGGATTTTGAGTTGTAATATGAAATTGTGAAAGTTGTGATGCAAATTTATGCATGAGGTGAAGGAAAGAGTTAATTCAGTTGTGAAGGAAGATTTGCGAAGTACAAAGATCTAAATTTGTGATCTTGTGTAGCAGAGAGTGTGGTTTTGGCATAGTGTGAAGGAGGTAACATATTTCATATTATTCTATTGAATAATTCTAAGATCTATTGGACAATGAGTTCAGAGATCTTGCCTTGAAGCTGTTTGGGCAGTGGGTCCTTCAGTCTTCCATAACTCTTAACCGGGTTAGAATCTTTTAATAGGGATTCAAAATCTCCTAATAGGGATTCATATGCACTGAATGTATTTCATAAGACTCCTAACAGGGTCCATCCTTTCACAAGGAATTTTCATATTAGTGCATCATTTTGTGGGCATCATTCCCACCGGGGTTTACTCTTTGATCAAGAGGTTCCCTAGTCAACATATCTTGTGTTATTGTGTCATTGTGTATGATTATCTTTCTATGGTTGGTTACTGCATTGATTATATGGTTTAATGCTACTAAAGTTGATATTGAAGTTTATAAATGGTTTAATTATCAGATAACTGATTCACCCCCCCTCCCTCTCAGTTATCTTGGGGATCTTTACTTTCTAACAGTATTTTCTTATGTTACAATATTATTTCATCATAGTGACAGAGGTGTTGATTATGGATAACCTTCTTATATGAGAAGTTTTTGCCCTAGGTCGTCACTTCTTCTCTATGTTGCAAATTATTTTTAATATAAACTTTTATTCTTGCTTGGTGTCAAAATTGTTTTCCTTCATTCCAAAGATTCCTCTTGCTCTTCTTCACAAGGGGCTTGATGATTGAATCTTTGTTCCTGCCTTTTGAAAGATGATATCTTATCTAAACAGAATCTTCTTTGGTGGGGGTCTTGGTGATAAGATCTTTTTCATTGAGGATCCTTTTCCATAAGTGACATATCCTTTTCACGATTGTCTATACTCTTGGATGTAGGGGTCAATATCTCTTGCTAAGGATATACTATACATTGTTGTAAACATGATATCTCCTTGCTTTGTGAAGTAGGTATCCTCTTCCATCTTTGTTCCTACACTTGGGGGGCAAGGATGCCTTATCCTTCTTTTCTTTCTTCAAGTATTCACACATAGAGTAACAAATATGGATTGTGAGTTCGGTAGAAGTACTTTAGCCTTAGGTGCTTGGTATGATTTTCTATCTTATTCAAATCTATGCATTGTTAATCCATACATGTTCATGCTAGGGTTTTGGTCTCAAGGATTCGATCTTAGCATTATCAATTTTTGTTCCTTTCCAACATGGAGTCACAAATACGGATTGTGATTTTGGTAGAAGTACTTTAGCCTTGGATGCTTGGTATGATTTTCTATCTTATTCAAATCTATGTATTTTTATTTCATACGGTATTCTCTTCTTTTCTAGGGATTCACCTCTTTCCTTGGTTAAGCAGTATTTATCTACTATGTTAAATCCAATCATACATGAAAATTATGGTTTGCATTTGAGGACCTATGTCCTTTATACAAACCTTATTTGTTGTTTGACATTGGGTTTCCATGGTTGATACATCTCTCACCTTGGAAATTGAATAGTGTGCTATCCCTCATTAAGGGTTACTTCCTTTTCACTTCTTGCATGATAACTCTTTACATTCGTCTCTTCCATGGTCTCATAGGAGCTGTGACCTTCTTGGCTTGGACTGGGAGTTGTCTATGGATATTATCTTGATGTTGAAGAAGGCTTTATCCTTGTTCTTTTTCTTTCCTTAACATGACAAAATAGTATGTTTTTGCCATCTTAAGGATGGGGGCATATATAGGGTCTCCCTTGTACTATAGTTTTTTATTTTTACATGCTAAATCTTGGAAGGTAACACACATAAGTTGCTAAATCCTGAAAAGACATGCATTCATATGCTAAATCTTCCAAAGGTAATGCACATAAGTTGCTAAATCCTAAGGAGACACATTTTTCAAAATTTTTCAAATATGCTAAATCTTGGAAGGTAACGCACATAAGTTGCTAAATCCTAAAAAGACACGCACCTATATGCTAAATCTTCCGAAGGTAATGCACATAAGTTGTTAAATCCTTAGAAGACACACACTTCATATTCATAGTGATACAAGAAGGTTGATCTATGGGTATTCTAGAAGCCGTCAGAAGATGTAGTACAATTGCAAGCATAGTTTATGGGTGAACCTATTGGGTTCTCTCTCCAGGGTGATTCACGGTAAGGTAGGCATCTTACCAAGTGAGGTAATCACTTTCTCTTTTCTCTCTATTCACTTTCATGCTAGTAGGACTAGATCATGAAGCTATGTTGTCTATAATGTTGCTCTTGTCTTTCTTATGTAATCATTTATGCTTTTACGATAGCTTTCCAAATATGATATTGGTATGAGAAATATTTCTTAGCAAGGTTTCTTATGCTAATTGATTTGGGTTGTTTAGTACTAACACTTGTTCTTTTGTATACTCTCATGTATGTATGTTGTGTTAGAATCCTTGGTTTGGGGGCTTGTGTCTTTAGCTAAGTGTTATTTTATCTTGTTTTGAATCCACTGGGACCTCTTTTCTCTTCTCCTTTACCAAGAGTTTGCATCGAATCCATACTCTTGCTAAAGTGGGGGCTTAATGTATTGTCTTAAAATGGAAGCACTTCCATGTTAAGAGCATTTAGCCCTCTGAGTAAGTGGTTTAGGGTCATGTTTGGCACCTTAATTGGATCTTTGCATGTACTTGGCTTTCTTCTCACTTTTACACTTGATTTCTCCATTCTAGGAGAATTTAGGGTTAAGGTCTTAAGGACTTTCCTAATTTTCCCTCTTCCATGGCTCTATTTTCTAGGTAGGATTCAGAAATGATACCTCCTATTCCTTCATCACATCAAACATAGGATTTTCTATCTATTCCAGACATCTAGTCCTATTCAAATATCAATTTCCAAGCTTCTAACATCTCTGGGACCTCTGTTGTAGAACCTAACAAAGTTAGCATCTAAGGTCAAAGTTGACCTCGACCTTGACCAGGTCAGGGTCAACCTCAACCTCGACCTCTTCCGGCTAGGATTTCAAATTTTCATTTGTTGGTAGTTTAGCTTTGAGGATAATTATCTCTCTACCTCTAGGTCAGCTGTTTCGGGCTCCGAAATGGTAAATCCTTTAATTGTATTTAATCATGGTATATTTTCTAAAGGTGAGGACCTAATTGGGATTTAATTCTCCAAGGTGGCCCATCTAGAGGAGTTTTCCCTAGATCACTATAAAAGGAGGCCTTCCTCTCTCATTTACACATCAAATTTTCTCATCCCATCCACACTCAAGCTCTCAAGGTGATCGAGCAAGCATTCCATTCAAGCATTCAAGTCTTCTTCTCCATCCAAGTTAACCATTGAAAATCAAGGATTCAAGAATTCAAGCTATTGAATGGATTTGGCTCAAGCATTCAAGATCTATCATTCAAACCCTAGATCTAGCCACCATGGTGGTGTGATCTTCCTTCAAGATCCTTTATTCATCTTCAAGATCCATATCATTATTTCCTCAAGGTGGACTTCAAGCATACAATCATGGAGGTTTGATGATGTTATGTTCAAGCTTTCATATCAATATATTTGATTACATTCCAAATACATTAGCATATCTATTGAATTGCATAGCTTCATTATTAGATTCATTTCTACTACTTGCTAGCATTCTCCTATTTCAATTTTAATATTAAGGTTGATTCCAAATTAGGGTTTGACCAAGGCAAAGCCCCCCCAAACAAACAAACAAAACCATTTTTCTTGTAGGTATAGGTGTGAAATCTTAGATCTAAGAGAAAATTCAGATACCCTTTTCGGTAATCTTTTAGGATCTGCAAACAAAATCGGAATCGAACTTCAAATAAATAATGTGGTCTTTGACCTTTTAAAAGGTCAAAGTTGACCTGTGTGAATTTGGAGAAAAGAGTTTTGGGTTTTGTCCACCTCGACATTTCTAGTTTAGAATAGGTGATGGAATCTTCATAAAGTTCATATAGAAGCCAGAATTCAGCATTTTCCAAATCTGCCTTTATTCAAGGTTAGTATTTGCACTTCAATTATTTTAATTTCAGGTATAACACATTCTACCTAGGGAAACATCAGATTTATTCTTTCTTTCATATTCTCCATCAAATTGATCCAATTCTGCATTAGCCTTTTAGGTTGATCAAATTGGATCTCCTTGTTGGGAATTTGGGTTTGAGAATAGATCTCATATTTCCTCCCATAAAACATTTGAATGATATTGAACCCATTTTAACATCATTCGATATGATAAGGATATATGTTAGAAAGATTTTGAAGATTTTGTATATAGATGTAGATTAGAAACTTCCCCATATTCCTTTGTTTCCATTAATGATAAAGGGGGAGATTGTTGGAAAGTTGAATATACTAGTATATATGACTTAGAATAGTGTTGTCATTATGACAAAAAATTCATATGAGGTTTTGGTGTCACTACACTTACTCAAAAGATCAGAATTTGGATAAGTATGGAAGATAAGACAGTTAGTGAAGCACCTAATGAGCAGAGCATCAATGAACGTACGTATGATCAAGTTTTCACATACACCCTTGAAGATAAGTTTTTGAATACGTAATCATGCTAAGTCTAAAAATGCATGATCAAATGAGTTAGTATGAAGAAGTTACACCAAGTTGAAGTGACATAGTTAGTGAGCAGAAAAATAGAATAGAGCATGCAACTGACATGAAGTATTTTGATTAGTAGCTATAACATTTTTTTGTTAAGGATATGTGCCTATTGTATTTTTGTTGTAAACATGTAAATCACATTGTATGTAAACACACTTGAGCCAATTCATTTGGAAGCATTGTATGTAATAGGATAGAGGCTGACTTAGTTAATTGTTTTAGTTGTGCCTATAAATAAGATATGTGCTTTTGTATTTGAGAGAAAGAGTTGAGAGATGATGTAATAGAAGAGAAGAAGCATGCAAAGAGTAGTTATAATGAGATAGAGCTTTACAAGAGGTTAAAAAATTAGCACACAAAAGGAACTAATTAGACAAGAAGTGTTATATCAGCAGTTCACCATTACAGATATAGTCTGTATCTATTATCCAGGAGGTTGTAGCCTTCTCTATTGAGCAATGAGATCTTGGACAGTGAGTCCTCACCCCTAACAAGGTTTGTTACTTCAAGACTCCTAATAGGGTCAGACCTTTGACAAGGTCTTTGTACTTAAGGATTGTAATGACTGCTCCTAACAGGGAAAAGGAACATTGACAGGTTCATAATACACAAGTACAAATTATTAGTCAGTATTAATTCCCATCAGGGATTTTAATTTTGCCAAGGTTTCCCGTAATCATATCTGGTGTTATGGGTTATTGTTATTTACTTTACTTTCTTTGATATTCAATTTAGGATTTAAGTTATTCAGTTAAGTTTCAAGTATTAGAAATTAATATTATAGAACACTGATTCACCCCCCCCCTCTCATTATTCCCATTCCTAACAAGATATACATACACAAAAAAACAAGATATGTTAATATGAAAATTCCTTGTGAGAGGATGGACTCTGTTAAGAGCCTTATTAAATACATTCATTACATATGAATCCTTGTTAGTAGACTTTGAATCCTTATTAGAAGATTCTAACCCTGTTAGGAGTTATGGAGGGAAAAAGGACCCATTCTCCAAACAACTTCAAGGGAAAGATCACCAAACACATTGTCCAATTGATCTTAGTATTACTCAATATAATAATACCAGAAGATTAATAATATCAACAACTTATTACTTCTCCTCTGACTATGCCAAACCATACCAACTGCTTCACCAGATCTCTGCAATTCGCATATCCTCTTACAATATCATATCTCAATTACATATCCAACTTTTTTTACAAAAAAGGAAAACAATCCTTCCTTTATACCACACTCAAATAATTAAAAATGAGTTTGCCAATAAATTACAAAATACAAACTTCCACATGTTACACAATAATCCTCGATTACACAAAAACTGTCATCTTCCAAACAAAACAATTCTTCACCCGTGCGACCTCTTACCTTGTTGTCATGTCCACATCACTATTATCATGTCTTCATCATATGTACAACCTCATATACTTATATTCTATCCCGATTAAGAGATATCATCTAGTTGCTACAAACCGCTTCTCAGGAATACTATTTGAATACTTCTTCCACTGATTTACAGATAACTATCATGAATAATTTAATTTCCATGCACGCTCTTGACCATGATCACATGACACAAAATAGAGTAAGTCCTCAACTCCTCATAGGTTTATCTTCAATATCCCATGTGCGCTAATACAAGCACTATCTGCTTCTTTTCTAATCTCCAATAGATCACTATGTTGACATCAATGACAATCAAAGTCATGAATGCAACAACAACTACTATAGAATTGTTGTGAATAGTCCCCCATAGGATATATTTAGCACTCATTCTAGGTAACAATCTCCCCCATTGGAATTGATGGCAACATAGATGAGAAAACATCCAAGTTCCATGAATACCAACACTGTAACACTACTTCTCTGAGATGCTTTCAAATTCTCTTCATCAATTAAATCTTGCTTTGTTTTCTCAATCAATTCTTATAATTTTTCATTTAATATTTCTTTAATTCTTCTCCCTCATACTCTCTTTAATAGATGATTTTTTCATGTATCCTTCTCCCCCATTGACATCAATGATAAATAATACATCACTATGTCAGCAACAACTTCATTGTCAACAGACACTTTTCCAAAAAATACATTCACTGGAGTCCTCATGATTCAGCTTAGAAACACATACTCCCCCATAGAGGAAGTACCAACATCCAATCGAGAGAAAGATAGAGCTCTTATACCACTAGACTGATGCAAAAATCTATATCACTTCTCAAAAGTAGGTTGGGGCATAACCCCAAGAACACCTCTTAAATACTCAAATGTATCTTTAGGTAAAGGCTTTGTAAATATATCTATTATCTTCTCTTTTGTACTTATATACTCAAGTCTAAATTCTTTTCTGCAACTTTCTCTCTTACTACATGATACTTTATTTCTATATGCTTTGTCTTAGAATGCAATGCAAGATTCTTAGACATACTTACTATACTGGTGTTATCACAGTGTATAACAATAGGTTCATCAAATTTAATTCCAATATCCTTAAGTATCTATTTCATCCATATTATCTAATTACAATTGTTTGTTGTTGCTACATATTTAGCTTCTACTGTACTCTGTGAAATACAATTATACTTCTTACTTAACCAAGAAACCAATCTTCCTCCAAGGATAAATGCTCCTCCACTAGTACTCCTTTTGTCCTTAATACTACCTCCCCAATCTACATTTGTGTATGCACATAGGGGAAAGTCATCTATTTTTTCATACAATAATCCATATTGAACTATTCCTTTCAAATACCTCAGTATCCTTTTTACTACTACGTAATGTGCCTCTTTAGGATCAGCTTGAAATATTGCAATAATTCCAACCGCATGTGATATATCAGATCTTGTATGGGTTAAATACTGCAAACCTCCAATCATGGATCTATACCTCTTTTTTTCAATTGTAGGAGTTTCATCTATGCTAGATAACTTGTGACTAGTTACCATAGGTGTGCCAATAGGCTTACAATTCTCCATTCCAAATCTCTTTAGCATATCATTCATATACTTTGTTTGACATAGAAAAATACCATCATTGTTCTGCGTTATCTATAATCCAAAAAAATATTTTATTTCACGAATCATGCTCATTTCAAATTCAGTCTTCATTTCATCTGCAAAATTTTCACTTGCTTCATCTTGTCCACCGAAGATAATATCATCAACAAAAATAACTAAAATCAATAACCATTCTCAATTTCTTTCAGATACAAGTTTCTATTTGTAGTGCCTTTAGAAATCACAATTTTATCAAATACTTATCTAGTCTTGCATACCAAGTTCTATGTGCTAGCTTAAGTCCATATAAAACTTTGTTCAGTTTACATACCATGTCTCCTTCATGAGTTAAAGGAAAACCTTTAGGCTTCTCAATGTATACTTCTTCTTCTAATTCTCCATTTAGAAATGTTGACTTCACATCCATTTGATATACTTTGAACTTCTTAAATGCTGCATAAGCCAAAAATATTATTACTGCTTCAATTCTAGCAATAGGTGCAAAAGTCTCTTCATAGTCAATTCCTTCTTTCTGTGAGTATCCTTTACATACCATCCTTTCTTTGTTCCTTACAAATTCTCCTTGTTCATTCATCTTGTTCCTGAATACCCATTTAGTTCCTATAACATTCTTATCTTTAGGTCTATGGACCAATTCCCAAGTCTTGTTCTTTTAAACCTGATCTAGTTCTTCCTTCATTGCTTTAATCCAATGTTCATCTTTACAAGCATCATATGTAGATTTAGGTTCAATTTGAGAAATCAAACATAATTCTTCTTGTACCTTATTTCATGTGAAAACTCATTTTTCTATGTTCCCAATAATTTGATTAACGGGATGATTTCTGGCTAGGTTCTTGTTAGGTGTCACTGTCTCAGTTCTTGCTTCAGCTTTAGGTTCTTCTCTGATTTCCTCAATGTGACTTTCATTCTACAAATCACTGTCAATTTCATAGAATAATTCAACATTTTCTTGATCAACTCTAGGGTGAGTTCCTTCATCTGAATCATAATCAAGCATTCTTTCTTGAATTTTAAAGTTTTCATCAGCTTTAACATTTGCGCTCTCAACAATAGTTTTAGTTCTTTTATTAAAACATCTATAAGATTTTCATTTCAAAGAATAACCAAGAAATATACCTTCATCACTTCTAGGGTCAAACTTTCCAATGTCATCATCTCTCTTAATATAACATTTTCTTCCAAAAATTTTGAAATACTTAACTGATGGTACATGTCCAAACCACAATTTATAAGGTGTTTTGTTTGTGTCTACTCTGATTTGTACTCTATTCATTGTATATACTACTATATTTACTGCTTCTCTCCAAAATGTCTTCGCCAAATCATTTTCAAATAACATAGCTCTTGCTACCTTAGTTACTGATTTGTTCCTTCTTTTTGCAATACCATTTCATTCAGGTGTTCTAGGGGCTGAAAAATGTCTCTTAATGCCATTCACTTCACAAAAAGTGTTAAATTCTTTTGAGGTAAATTCTCCACCTCTATCTAATCTTAGACATTTAATCTTCATTCCAGATTCATTCTCAACTTTGTTCTTAATGCTTTAGATTTTTCTTTAAGAAATGCAATCCACATCATTATTGTAAAATCATCAACAAGAATCATAAAATACCTTTCATCATAGAATCCTTTAGTCCTTGTGGGACCCCTCAAATCTGTATGAACAATTTCCAACTTCTCTATTGATGTAAACTTCTTGCTAGGAAATGAACTTCTCTTCTTCTTAGCCATAGCACATTCTTTGCAAATCATGTTAGTAGGTTTCATAATCTTAGGCAAATCTCTTACTGCAAGTGTAGTACTAAATTTCACAATGTTATCAAAGTTTATATGACAAAATCTTTTGTGCCATAACCAACTATCATCAATTCTAGAAATCAAACATGTCATCTTTGGAGGGTTCAACTGAAATACATTACCTCTGGTTCTTGATCTAGTTCCAATCAAATTACCATCCTTATCCTTGATCACACAAGTTTTCTCAGTAAACCAAACCTAATATCCCTTATCAACTAGATGTCCAACACTCAAAGATTATACTTCAATCCATTAACAAAATAAACTTCATCAGTGTTAGTCTTTCCATCAAGAGTAATGGATCCTATTCCTTTTATCAAACAAGGTGCATTGTTTCCAACTCTAACAATTCCTCCATCATAGTTTTTAAACTTTATAAATTTCTTCATGTCACCATTCATGTGATGTGAACAACCACTATCTATGATCCTATCAGTTTTCTTTTCTACTTGAGAAACTAAAGCTTTTTCTTCTCTAACTCTAGTTTCAGAGTTTTCTTCTTTTATTGCTACAAATCCTATATCATCATTCTCATTATCACTTTCACTAAAGGATTTTTCCATACTAGCCTCAAATTCTTCATCATTAGCATAGTAACATTCTTTATATCTTCAAGGTTTAAAGTTATTCTTATACTTCTTTTCTCTTTTCACAAGTAGGGAAAATTCTTCCTCAATCTTTCTATCTTCTTTAGTCTTAGATCTGTTGCCACTAGCATAGTCTCCACTTACACTAATGCTTCTTGAAAAAGTAGGGAAAACACTAAAAGCACTGAATATTGTCTCTATTCTAGGTAGATCACCTATCTGTCTCAATCCTATCTCCATTTCTTCTAGTCCTCCAAGAAGAGTTTCTCTTGTAAATTTCTCAGTACAATGTATAACTTAATCATCTGTGTTGTATGCTTGAATAGAGGAGTCAATGTTTCAAGATATTCCATATCACTTCATCCTTGTTCTTGTTTTCTTGACAAGCTTTAATACTTGCAACAATCTCTAATATTCTACCAATATAGATTTTAATAGATTCACCTTCCATCATTCTTATGTCTTCAAATGAACATATCCAATTCTATAATCTAACTCTTTTTTCATGTACATCACCTTCAAAAGTATAATGTAAAGCTAACCAAATTTCATGAGATGTTTCTAGAGTTTTTACCTGACTGTATTCATTTTCTGGAAGGGCTAACAAAAGTGCTTCTCTGGCAAGTATGTTACACATGAACATGTCTCTTTCCTCATTAGTACACTCTTCAATGATAGTCTTCACATTCTTTGTGATTAACCAATAACCTGGTCCTATACACAACAAGTGTGTCTTCATCTTTACTTTCTAGTTGTCATAGTTCACTCCATCAAACATAGGACTTTCCTTTGTGAAATAATTCACCATGGATCTCCTTAAGTTAAAATTTTCCTTGAAGGACCTATTGCTCTGATACCAATTGTTAGAAAGTAAAGTCCACCAAGATAATTGAGAGGGGGGGTGAATTAGTTATCAAATAAATATAGATTTGATCACTATTGATATATTTTAACCATGCAAGAAATGTAAACAATAACCATAGAAAGATATACATACACACCAACACAATAACACAAGATATATTGACTAGGGAGCCTCTTGATCAAAGAGTAAACCCTGGTGGGAATGATGCCCACAAAAGATGCACTAATATGAAAATTCCTTGCGAGAGGATGGAATCTATTAAGAGCCTTATGAAATACATTCAGTACATATGAATCTTTGTTAGGAGATTTTGAATCCTTGTTAGAAGATTGTAACCTGTTAGGAGTTATGGAAGGCAGAAGGACCCACTGTCCAAACAACTTCAAGGGAAAGATCATCGAACACACTGTCCAACTGATCTTTGTATTACTCAACAGAATAATACCAAAAGATTACTAATCTCAACAACTTATCATTTCTCATCTAACTATGCCAAACTGCACCAACTACTACACCAAATCTCTGCAATTCACATATCCTCTTACAATATCATATCTCATTACATTTCCAAATTTTTAAAAAAATAAGGAAAACAATCCTTCATTTATACCATACTCAAATAATTACAAATGAGTTAGCCAATCAATTACAAAATTCAAACTTCCACACGTTACACAATAATCCTCGATTACACAAAAACTGTTGACTTCCAGACAAAATAATTCTCCACTCCTGCAACCTCTGACCTTGCTTTCATGTCCACGTCACTATTATCATGTCTTCATCATTTTTACAACCTCACATGCCTAGATTCCATCCTAACTAGGAGATATCATCCAGTTACCACAAACTGCTTCTCAAGAATACTGTCAGAATACTTCTTCCACTGATTTACACATAACTGTCATGAATAATTGAATTTACGTATGTTCTCTTGACCACAATCACATGACACAACATAGAGTAAGTCCTCAACACTGCATATCCTGATCTTCAATATCCCACGTGCACTAATACAAACACTATCTCCTTCTCTGCTAATCTCCAATAGATCACTATGTTGAGATCAATGACAATCATAGTCATGAATGCAAAAACAATTGCTACAAAATGGATGTGAATAATCCCCCATAGGATATATTTAGCATTCATTCCTAACAATTTTGAGTTGCAACACCACCTATTATAGCTCACTATTATTTTGGACTAAACAATAGATATTTTTTTATGATTTTGTAGTCCTTACATTTCATTATACTTCAATTTTATAATAAAAAATAATTAACCTACTATCTATCCATCTCATATATAGTTCAAAACGTCTACCTCATTTCTTCAACCTAAAGGACTTTTGTCAATATCATCATAATCCTATACACAATATTGAGAAATGCATGTATCTAAGACATGAAATAAAATATTTTATTAAATCTAATATCATACATGTATGTAGTGTAGATGATAAAATGAATAAATTTGTATCACCTTCTTATCAAAATCATGAATTTTTAATAATTATTTATCTTCCCATTCAAAAAAAGTTGTCGATAAAAAAATTGATTAAATTGATATTGATTCCTAAATGTACCATAGACTGCATTTAGTTAATGTGGTAGAATGGTTTCCTAAACAAGGAAAACCTTAACCTAATCTTGAATTTAAAATTACTCTCACCTAGAAAGTGACAACTCAAGGCATGCATCTTATGGACCAGTATACATTGCTACTAGAATTAATGAGAACCCGACACATGGGGTGCTCATTGACTAGGTATGGACGATAAGTAATATTACAAAATGTTTTCTTTATACATGTGAATTATACCAAAAAAAATTATGAAAAATATAACATCATTATTAATATGCATGATATTTTCTATTGTCTCATTATTTGTTGCATAACCCTTAGCATCCAAGTTGGACATAAAATACTGGATGTTCCCTTTAGAATAATTCCTATCCTGGAAATTTTTTATTTAAGTTCTCTTACATGTTACTCACCTTCACTAAAAAAATCCCTTATGTAGTTTATAAGTGTTCAAAACTTATATTTGAAGGGAAAGTACATATTGTATTTCATTTTAGATTCTAACTCTTGTATGGACATGAAAACTATACAATTAATTAAATTTGATCTTAACTAATGCAACCTATTTAATGTCATGTGTAATCTTTTTTCCTTTCTTAGAAAAAAATTAAAGTTAAGAGAATAGATTATTAACCCTAGTTAGTTTTTCAATCTACTTTCCAATTAATATCCTTAAAGATCCTTCAACAACTATGAATATTAAAGTAACTATTGATACTGCATCGGTAGTGAGTGAACCACATATTAGATCACGATCCTTACCCATTCTTCATAATCGAGTGTATTTTATACAACTCCACCTCTACTATCTTATAGTGGAAAACAAGATAGATTCCCAACAATATCTAGACTTCCAATTATCTTTCAACCTTTAGAAGATCATTTCACTCCCTTTTGGTTAGAGAAAATGAAGAATAGGAATTGAGGTTGAGTGATACCCCATATCCTCCTATAATAGCTAGATAAACTATATTTGACAAAATCACAGTGTGGGATAACATTGTAAAATAACTTGTGCAATGGCTTGTTACCTTTCTAGGAGAACTAATTTTTCCCTTAAGAAATTACATTTTGGCTTAGCCCCACCTCCTGGGTAGTCTCACAATAGTGTGTTTCACTTTTTTTGCCAACGTTGACACAAAAAATGAACATTCTGAAAAAATTCTTTGCATTTAGATGACTATTTCCACTGAACCATTAGGAATTTAAAGATGATGTTTAAAGGGTGGTCCCACAAAAGTGGTTCCCACTTTTTGGCCAACTTTGACACAACAATGAATATTGTGAAAAAAAACATCAATTTTAGATGCATATTAAGTTACAAAACTGTTGATAATTTGAAGATGATGTAAAATCATGATTTTAAGCATTTTATTTCTAGTTTCTAACTATACTTTTAAAAAAATTTGAATTCATAGGTGTCCATTTTTTCTCTTCTTACAAAAAGTGGGTTATATGAGAAATCAACATGTTTAAAGAGTGACAGTCACTTGTTTCAACATAACTTTTTTTTGAAAAATGATAATGAAGTAATTCTTTCAAGGTTAGAATTTTTACATAAATACCTAGAGGATTTCATTGGTTTCACTCAATTTCTTTCAAATTTTTATATTATATTAAGTTATGAAGTGACATTAACTATAATTTACACACAAGTTTCTTTGTCTTGATATAACTTGATTTCTATAGAACAAATATTTTTATTTTTTAAATAGAAGGGTAACACAAATACCTATTGGATACATATTTTCAAAAACAAAATCCACATTTTTCTATTTTTCCTGAAGTGTCAAATAGAGAGGTTGTGAAATGGTCAGACAACCTATATTTAATAAAGCTAAAAATAGAAAGTCACGATAAATACAATAGATAATAAAATTATAGTCATTGGAAATATTGTTTAGAGTACCACAATCTACTATTTTGTTTCAGAATATAGTCTTATTTGGCCATTGATTGAGCCCTTGGAAGGGCATAATTTTATAGAATTTCCATGTCCTTCACCAAAATTTCCATTTTTGGGTCCTTCGAATGAAGGGTTATAAAGGCCTTCAAGTGAAGGTATTTTTGAGCAAACACCCCTTCGAAAAATCATGCAAATTTTTCCTTGGCCATTTTTTTTTTCCCAAAGTGGGTTCGTTTGAACCCCTGTCAGCCATTTGTTGTGTTTTTTCGATAGAAATAAATGATTTTTTTTTGGTATTTTTAAAACAATCAATTCATTTTAATTCTTTGTTTTATAATAGAAACATTGAAACAACAATTTTATAATGGAAGAAAGTACATGGTATCTTGCAATTTTTTGAAGAATGTATTTTTGAAGAACTAATATGGGAAATAAGAAGGGAAGCCACAATAAATTTGGAAGAACAAGGTCACCTAGAAGAGAACACAAAAATCGTGAAGCATCATTGGCATATTATTATAGAACTAAAAAAGGTATCCATCTTTAAATTCACATGTGTGAGTTTTATGTCTCCATTTATAATTTGCTTTAATTTTTTCTAACTTGATTCAATTTTGTACATGTAGATCACAATAAAAAATTACAAGATGAAGCAAAAGCTCAGGCGGGAGGGTCAAACCAAGTTGAGAAAATGGATGTTGGAGAAGATTTAGGATCTTTCCCTATAGAAGCTCAAACAATGGAAGTTGGAGAAGGGTCAGGACCAATTTCTCCCATTCCTATGGATAAACACATAAATATTTCTCAAAATTTAAAGAAAAATATTAATTATAGAAACTTAGATCATGTACTTACAATTGATGTGGAGAAATTGAGATCACTTGCTAATATTAAACCCTCAGGGCTTTCTAAGAAGAGGTATTTGAATTTAATATATCAGGAGAAATAATGACTAAATTTGACAATCTTGAAACACTTGAATAAGTCCAATTGCTTTCTCTTATTCTTATAGAAAAAAAATTGCAAGAACCGATAAAATTTTTGGGTGTACACACAACATCAAAAAAGATAAAAGTTTCTAACATACAAAGTGATATTATTGAAAATGTTCAAAAATATTTGAGCATTGTAGGGAAGCAATATCAAAATAAAGATAAGACCATTACAATAAGAGTTATATTGCGATCCATTGTTGGCAACACTATACCCTGAAATAGACAAATATCTTCAGTGTCATCTCAAAATTGTTTTAGTAGGAAACTAATATCGAAATATGTTAACAAGAGAATGCTTTTGGATAATAGAACATTGGAAGGCAATTGGGCAATTACGTGTAGAGATCCTCATTATAATAGGATTAAAGGAGGTAATTAGGAATTTGGTCATATCATTCTGGAATGATAATACCCATCCTTCACCAAACATTGGATATGTTATGAGATGTGCAAGGATAGAGATAATAAATATGAAAATCATAAAAAACACTGGTTGGACATAGCACATCATGAAATATATGTCTTATTTTGTAGTTCAAATCCTAATATAAAGATTGGGAAAACATTGTTTGAAGGATTGAAGCCATATTATGTGAGGAGAAGCAAAGTGTTTGAAACTTGTTAATGTCATTATCATGCTCAATTTGATCTCTACTATCAAGTTTTCTGAAAGTTTGTAGAAGATACTTTTGGTTTTCAAAATCCTCCTCCTAGTAGACAAAGTGAGTTCATCTCATCCATTTTATGTGACAAAACATATGATGTAGTTGGTAAAATAAATTACGTAAAAGGAATATATGAAATGTGTGCTAATTTGGCTCTTTTACCTTTGAAAAATGAAGATATTGATGTGACAAAGATGATAAATTGCAAGAGTTGCAAATATGTAAGGAATGAAACAAAATTTGGGAAAGAATCCAAAAGGTAGAATATATTGAAGAGGAGATAACTATT
>BSBK01007832.1:1237500-1290000 GCA_027943335.1 Chamaecyparis obtusa | reverse complement strand
CTTTACTCCTTTTTCCATCTGACATACTTTGCAACTCTGTATAAACTTCTTGACATCTTGCTACAACTGTGGCCAATAATAGTTCTCACTAACAATAGCAATGGTTTTATCTCAACCAAAATATCTAGCCAATCCTTTGTTATGCTTCTCCTTGACTTTGTGGAATGCACAACTAACTCCCTCTGAATAACATATATCCCGCATGATGAAATCCAACCACTTTGTTCTGTCTAGAGTAACAGGTTTTGTACAAGCTTTCCAAGCTTCACCAAAATTAGGATCCTTTGGATACAAACTCTTGAGTTCCTTGAACCCAACAACCTCAATCTGCATCTCTATCAACAAAATCTTCCTTTTGCTAAGTGCATCAACAACCTTGTTAGACTTTCGACTCTTATTTTTCAAAACAAATGTATAACTCTGTAAAAACTCAACCCATTTCAAATGCCTTTGATTCAACTTTCCTTGACTATTCAAATATTGCAAAGCTTGATGATCAATATACAAAACAAACTCCTTAGGAAGAAAATAGTGTCTCCACTTCTTCAATACCTAAACTATAGCATAAAATTCTTGATCATAAACATAATATTTTATCTTGGCATCATTTAACTTCTCACTAAAATAAGCAACATGTTTACCTTCTTAGCTCATAACATCTCCTATTGTAGTACCACTAGCATCATAGTCTACTTGAAACACCTTATTAAAATTTGGAAGTGCTAAAATAGGTTGTTCTGTAACTTTTTGTTTTAACAATTCAAAACTCTTTTCTGCCCCATTAGTCCACTTAAACTCTTTTCTATCCCCTCTCATTGTTTCAGTCAAGGGTCTACAAATACTGCTAAAATTTTTGATAAAATTTTTGTAAAAGCTATCCAGACCATGAAATTACCTTAGTAGCACTCCTTGGAGTAGGCCATTCAAGGATAGCCTGCACTTTCTTTGGGTCCATTTTTAGACCTTTTGCTGAAACTATAAATCCCAGATACACTAACTCCTTCACAAAACTACACTTCTTCAAATTAATCAGCAATTTCTCTTCTCTCGACTTTTCAAACACCATACGAATATGCATCATATGCTCCTCCAATGTATTATTAAAGATCAAAATATCATCTAGGTAAACAATCACAAACTTACCCAAAAATTCCTTCAGAACCTCATTCATGAGCCGCATGAAAGTGCTCGGTGCATTGGTTAGCCAAAAAGCATGACTAACCACTCATAAAGTCCTTCCTTTGTCTTGAAGGAAACCTTCCATTCATCTCATTCTCTGATTTGAATCTGGTGATATCCACTCTTTAAATCTATCTTTGAGAAATACACAGCTCCACTTAAACAATCTATAATATCATCCATCTATGGTAATGAAAATTTGTACTTGATTGTGATCTTGTTGATTTCTCTGGAATCTATACACATCCTACATTCTCCATTCTTCTTTGGTGCTAATACTACTGGTACAACACAAGGACTCAGACTCTCATCGATCAATCCTTTCTATAACAACTCTTGTACTTGTCTATTCAACTCTTCACTTTCTATAGGTGTCATTCTGTGGGCTGTCTTATTTAGCGAACTAGCCCCTAGGATCAAGTCCATCTAATGACTGATCTTCCTAACCGATGGTATTCCATCAGACACATTATCAGATACAATATCCTGAAACTCATCCAACAAATCTACAACTTCTATAGGTACATTTTCTACTTCCTCTTTACCAGCTTGGACTTAAAGAAAAACATACATGCTCATGCCTCATACCCTCTAAGAATTTTCTTCCATCAACAAAACTTATTCTTGTAGTAGCACATACCATTTCTTTTGTGTCCTTCAATGGCTTTAGCTTATGTCACACTACATCCTTTATCAGGGACTAGGTATTCACATAACCATCATATACAACACATCTGTCAAACTATGCCATGGTCTTCCCAATAACATCTGACATGCATCCATAGGTATGATATCACATAATACCTCATCTTGGTACCCACCAATCTTGAACTTCACTATGCAGTTTTTATTGACCATGACCTTGTGGTCATCCTTCACCTAGGCAATCTAGTATGTGTGTGGGTGTTTCTATCTCTTGAGCTTTAACTTTGTCACCATCTCTTCTATTACGAGATTTTCTTTACTTCCACTATTGTTTATCACATCACAACACTTATCCTCACACTTGCACCTGATGTGAAACAGGGTCCTCCTTTGCTCAGGTTCATTCTCACCACTCAGTAGGACTCTTTTGTTAATCAACATTTCTCCTTTTTTAGCATCTTCAGAATGTGATGATCTAGCATCTTCATCCACATGTGCAACTCTAGCCTAACCTTCATTTCTCCTATCTGTCCTTCCTTGACATTGAGGACATTCAAAGGCCCTATGACCTTCTTCTCCACAATGAAAACATGTTCCACGAAAGCCACCTCTTCTGGATCCTTGTTCTCTTCCTCTTCCTCTTTGATCTCTATTATTCTGATCATGAAAATGATTGAAATTGTTTCCTCTCTGATTCTAACTACTATTGGCCTCATCCTTCTTTTTTGGATCTTCATTTCAGCCTCCATAAGACTATCCACCAGATCTTCTACCTTGACCTCTTCCACTTTGTCTGCTTTCAAATTTCTTGTTCAGCTTTTCCTCTACTTTTAGGGCAAAATGGTATGGCTCTTCAATACTGTTCATTCGAACTAGATTCAACTCTTCCTGAATGCTTGGCCTCAACCCATTAAAGTAACAAGAAAATTTCTCCTTATCAGCTTCCACATACCCTATTTTGATGAGGATTCGATAGAACTCCTTTGTATACTCCTGAATAGATCTTCCTATTTGCTTCAAACTTTGCATTTTCTTTAGTAGATCAAGCTCATAATCAATAGGAATGAACTATTGCTTCAATTTATCCACCATCTGATCCCATCTTATGATTTTATCCTTTCCTCTTCTATTTCACTCCAATTGAATCTCTTACCACCAGATCTTTGCATGACTCTTCTATCTGGCATTCACAAACTTGACCTTATCAGGATCTTCGATATCTTCATACTCAAAATATTCTTCACATTCATTGATCTAGTCAATCAACTCCTCTGGGTTGAGATTCCTTGAAAATGTAGGAACCTCAATCTTAGGTCTTTTCCCAACCTTGGAAATGGCCCAAAAAAGTCTTTTGTCCTCTTGATTCAAAATTTTGACTTCTACTTCTTGATCAACATTTTCTTCTTCAGCTTCATCCTCACTTTTGTCTCTGACATTAAGATTCATTCCTCTATGAATCTCTTCTAGCAATGCTCACACTTGTCTCTGGATCTCTCTAACCTCAAGTGTCGCAACACCAGCTCTTCCACCACATTCCCTTCTTGGAGGCATTTTTACGCATATCGCTGAAACCCTAACCATGGTCCTGGTGTAAACTCAGTCGGTGATCTGTTTACACAAAAACCCTAACCCACGGTCCTACTGCAAACTACCTTAGATCTAGCGATCTGTTTACACACTTAGGAACTTCTGCTCTGATACCACTTGATGAAGGGTGATCCCCTTAATACCACAAACACAACAAAAATAGAGAACAACAATAATTTGCAAGAACATAAAATGGGCTTCTTATTATCTCCACAAATGTAGAATTTTAAATTTTTAGAATTACAATATGCAAAGCCACATGGGCAATTTTCCTTACAATATTCTAAGAAAAAAAGCCTCGAATTATTACCCAGACTACTTTGAACTACTCTGAATTGCCTAAGACAACACTATAGACCTTTCTTATATAGGCATTTTCTACTACCCAAGAAGGTTCCAAAAATTTAGCCAATAAGGCTGACCAAACTTAGAATTATTTTATTTTACAATTTATTACATCAAAGTTGGCTCACAATAACTTTTGAAATCCAAACAAGAATTTTGAAGGAAAATCATTTTTTGCCATTTCAGGTGACCCAACTTCTGAAGACCACAAGTCATCACCAGTTGACCTGATTGACTATTATGACCCCAATTCAGAAAGGGCACAAAACACTCTACAATGCCTGACTCACACAAGCTCCAATTAGCTAAAGTATCAACCTCATTCGGGACATCTAAAGCCTTCAAAACTGAGTTCAAAGTTTCTGTACCCTGTTGTCAATACCAAAAATCTTCAATATCTACAAAGCTAGCTATGATCTATCAATGAAACTTTACTGCCAGGATGATATGACCAAAATAAACCTCCAATGAAAAAAATAGACCATTCTGAGCATGAACAAAAAACTTACTAAAAATAACAACTTTCCAAAAATAAAAGCTCTACATAAGATAGCCCTTATTGAAAACAAAACTAGAAATATTTTGGGTGATGCAAGATTGCTCTTACACCCAGGATGCTCTTGCATCAATATATATATCCGTGTGTGTGTGTGTGTGTGTGTGTGTGTGTGTGTGTGTGTGTGTGTGTGTGTGTGTGTGTGTGTGTGTATATATATATATATATATATATATATATATATATATATATATATATATATATATATATATATATATATATATATATATATATATATATACACACACACACACACATAAACATATATGCGTACATATATATACACACACACACACACACATATATATATCTATGTGTGTGTGTGTGTGTACACACACACACACACACACACACACACATATATATGTATGTACATTTTTTTTGTGCAGGAGATGTCTCTGTAGTGTTTGTTGAGCCTGGAAATGTAATAGTTAATTACTATTTATTTTGTTGCACTACAAAGAGGATGTAGTTAATTGAACCTGAAGAAAGTGATGGAATGTTGTTCCCTATAGTTTTTTGCCTGCTTTAGAGATCTATAAACTATTCTTTATATTTCAAATATATAGATAATAAATAATAAATGTATTTCAATTACATTGTTAACATTTGTGGTGTGTACATTTAGTTGTTTTAGAGGGAACATATTTCAATAAAATCAAAATAGTGCAACATGGAATTCACTTTGTTGATTATCAACTTAACAATAAGGTGTTCTAATATAGCCATCTAGTATTTTCTACCTCCCTTTGTCTCCATCTAGTTAAATCTCAACATGTATGTCGTAAGTGGAGACTAGATAGTGAGGATCATGAGAGACTATTAAATGTTCTCCATGAATTTTTTGAACTAATTGAGATGGTCTAAATAATATTACTTATGTATATTTCTTGTTTTAGGACTTGATCTACATTGATCTTGTAATACCCACCCGTAGGTTGTTTTTAGGTTGCTTTGTGTTTTAGGTGTTTGACCGAATTCTTTTAGGTCACTTTCCATGTGATCGATTATTGTTTCATTAATGATGATAATGGATTATTATTATATGTTTATCATGTGTATGCATAGATTGGATGATGATGTTTCATGATGATAGATTATATGTTTTATATTGATTATGATGTACTTACCCCATACTTGCATGTGTATGGTGATTATGTGGTAGAGGATGGAAGCGTAGTTACTTGCATAGTCGAGATCCACATGTCCGGCCATATCCTATCATTGTCTTCTATATATTATATGTACATGCTTTGTCTTGTGATGTCAGGTTTGCAGGTACAGGGCATCGTCTTCCCTGAATTGGTAGGAGTAAGCGTGCCCATAAACATTCATCTCAATAGTAAAGAGGGGAGATAATACATAGACCCAAAACCCTAACCTAAGCCTAATTGTCCTAGGATTGGACAAGTGTCACTATGACTACCTTACCCAAATTCACCTAGTTGACATGAATTCATGGATCTCGTTCTTGAGTTTGTGCATGGTTTCAGTTTGCTTGATTTATTGTGCTTGATTTTACTGTGCTTGATTAAGTTGATTCATGATTATTTAGGTGATTTTATATGATTATCGATGTTAGGATTATAGTTGAATTTAATGATTTAACTATGTTCCTATGTTTAATTTAGAAAATTAGCTAAAGTCAATTATTTGATTAATTAGAATTATTTGATTGAAATTAGGATTAAATTGTGCTCGAGTGTATTATTAAATAATTGAATATTTAAATGCATGTTCTAGGATGTATTAAATATTTAATTTATTTAATTTGGATTTTAATTATTAACATGTGTTTAATTGGAAAATGATTTAAATTATGTTTACATATTTTATTAAATAATTAAATAATTAATTGCATGAATTTATGATGCATTAAGTGTTTAATTTATCTAATAAATGAATTTATATTATAACATGTGCAAATTGGAAAAAGGAGTTTTTTTTCAAAAAGATAACTAGTTTTCAAAAGTCAAGTTGAGTTGTGCATTTAAAAGATATTTTAAATTAATTAATTGTATTTATTTTCAATTTTGGAATTAGAGTTGGATCAAGAGTTGTCTTATGAGTCATTTCTGATTTGGAGTTGAACTCTGAGTTAGCTCTTGAGTTGTCTTTTGGGATTGCATGAATTTGGGAATTGAATTCCTATTAGGGGATTATTGCATTCATTTTTTAGGGAGACAAGTTTTGGAGAGGATTGTTTTGGGAGAGCTTGTGTGTTTGGCATTTTGGAGAATTGTGGATTGTTGTGGCTGCATGTTGTTTTGAGTTTCTTTGTGCATCTCGATCGGACACTTGTTTGCAACATAGCTTTCAGATCTGCAGGTTGGGTTTGATTTTGGAGAGAATTATGTTCTCAGATCTGCAAAGGTTTCCATTTTTATTCAGTATCTGGCATTGGATCTGAGGTAGGCTTTGGATTTTTTTGTTAGATCTATTTCCACATCTATTTATCTTTATGTGTTTTAATAGTTTTCTATGTTTTCTATTTGGTAGATCTTTGTTTATATTAGATCTGGGTATTCTGAAACCCTGGTATAGTTGTTTCATTTATTTTATTATTACTTGGCATTGTACCATTACTCTGGCAAAATTTCATTAAATGTTTATTTATAAATTTCCTACAAATTGAAATATTAATTCTTGGCAATAGTGTAGCTATAGGGATTGATGAAATAAATTCCTATTGAAAGAAAATCCGATTTTAGTAAAATTACATAATCTAGATAAATTATGTGCTTGCTAGAAAGGGTACAGTCAATATAAAATTACACCAGTCAATTGAATTTTAAAGCCCAATAGAAATAAGAAAGGATTGATTCAATTATTATTGTGTAAAAAAAATTGGGAAAATTCTATTTCTATTATTGGAAAATAATGTACAGATTTTTGTATTTCCATTTTCAAAAATTCCTTCAAAAAGTTTTTATTTTGTTAAAGTATGCTTTGACTTTCTAAAAATATTATATATATATTCTTAATCTAAAAAAAATCTTGTGCAAAGGTTATGCGTTTTCCAAGACATACCTTAAAATAAAATTAATTTTATTTAAATTTTTTTTGGGTGCTGGTATTAGGGCACGTAACCCCCCAAGGCTATGCCTACCACCGTGCTGGCAGTACCTACTGGTACCGTGCGACAGGGCTAGATCCTGTCGATGGTACCAATAGGTACCATGCAACAGAGGGGCTGCCGGTGGCACTTATAGTGCCATGCGGTAGAGTATAGGGAAGGGTGGTGTGGGGTCCGTCCCCCCCCCCAATAAGTTTTGCTTTGTTTTTTAATTATTAAATTTATTAATTTTTTTAAAAAAATTGTTATAATTTACTTTAATTTGTATTTAATTTGTAATTTGTATTTTAATTTTAATTGTAATTTGTTATTTATAATAGAATGTTTGAATATATATATTTAATGTGTTAGTTAACTTTATTTTAAAATAATTTATTTGTTAATTTAATAATGAATTAATATTTGGTTATTAAGTTCAAAATAATTAATAATTGTATATTAATAAATTAATACTTGTGTATAAACTTTTTAAGGTATTATGGCTCTTTAATTGTTTTAGTATGTTGACAACTATGTATTTTGCATGTGATGAGTTTTATACTGAAATTGAGCTTTTGCTCTATTGAATTCTTAGAATGACTATAGGGAATACTCTTTAATTTTGAGTTATTTTAACATTTATGTTAAGTATCTCTTGGCAGATTTATGTGTTTCTATATGTGGATTTAAATTATGTTCTTTATGGACTCTAAATGCTTAAGTATTGGATAACAGTTTCCTTAAATGCAATTGTGTCTTCTTCATGCCTGAACTGTATTCTTGTACTTTATGTGATGATGGGCATTAGAATGACTTAGGGGAAATAGAGGCAAGGTTCTTTGTCAATTGTACTTGTTTTCAGCATTATGATTGGATGTGTGTGCTTATTCTGATTTATCATTCCCGATTCAACCTTATGGGCTCTTGTTGGTTATAATCTATTTTGGTATCTTCGTAATCATTTCAGTTTCTATGTGTGAAACTGCATCTAGGATTACCTAGTTGTATACTTACTGGATGTTTGTGAGATTATGAGCCTAGGGGAGATTGATTAAGTGCATCTTAGGGGAGTGGCTTGCAATAGGGGTCGGGACCCAAAGTGGTCAGTACTTGGGTAACCTATTGTAGGTTATGTAATTAAGTGATAACTTAGTAATTAAAACTTTATAAATCATTAAAAAGATAAGTTAGAATATGTTTATGATTAAAATTCCTCATAACTAAGAGTGAGTATTCTAATCCCACATGGATTATATTGAGGTTTTGGGGCCCAGAGTGGTCAGTTCCAGGGTAACTCAATGCTTGAGAGTCTAGGGTCCATTATGATTAGTCCAGGGTACTCAAGTAGATAGACATGTGATGACACTCCCATAGCATGTAGCCTAAGTCATCTCCTAATTTTTTCTATTTATGCCTCTAGTTTAGTGTGCTTCACCTTTCACTTTATTTTGTAAACCTTGAATAGTGAGCTTTCAGGATTCCTTGCTCAGTTGTTTTATCCTTGTTTGGTTTTAGTCATCCGATTGGGGTTTGTGGTTATCTCCTCAGCATGGTGGGGTAGGCCTTTGTGGCTCTATGTGGACGGGTGGTAGTGATTCTTTACCATTTGAGATTCAATGTCCTGGTGCCGGTGTTGTTAGTGCTTTTGTAGTTGGATACCTTTATGGTTCTTCATTGATTCTACATTATTGGTTTCTTATCATACATTCATTTATGTATTCCTATATTAGAGTATTGCATGTGATACCTAATATGGACATTGTACTTCTTTGTTAGATTTATTATTACATACCCTGCAACATGTGCAGTGGATGTTAGTTTATTAGTTATCATGGATGTCCATGAGGTTTGTAATTATTGATGTAAGTTGTAATTGTATCATTTATGATATGGAATCTTTTGTTATCTTTCTTAGTTGTTTTATTTGTTCTGAAGTAATTCTATGTCCTGAAACCCTCAGAATTTGTAGTCTATTTTGGTTGTTGGTTTAATGTGAGTAAATGGTAATTGCTTCTACATTGTTGTTAATCTTGTTTGTTAACTTTTTAAAAGAAAAAGTTCACCAAACTTTGTTGCAAGTTATAGGTTAATCTCTCCTGGGTTCCCTAGTGGGGTGTTATAGATCTACTTTAATATATATGACATGGATAGATTTCATGTTTTAGGACTTGATCTACATTGATCCACTTTAATATATGACATGGATATATTTCATGTTTTAGGACTTGATCTACATTTATCTACTTTAATAAATGACATGGATTGTACTAGATTGATATACTTTGTTTTTATCTTTATAGATGTTAAGTTTGATATACATACATTTTTTTAATTATAAATTATATGTTACTCAAGAAGATTATATATTATATGTTACTTGATCTATATATATATATATATATTTTACTTTATTGATATGTATAGTTTACATGATTTTTATATTATATGTAGTTGAGTGATAACATCTATTCATGTCAATTACTTATTCAAGTTTGAGATACTTTGTTGTTTCATCAAATAAAATTTGATTCTGTATGTTAAGATTCAAATCATCTAACAAAATAATATTTATATAAAATCATCTAATTAAATAATCAAATCATATAATATTTTTATTTAGTAATCTAATAAAATTGAATCTTATCAAACCATCTTTATATCAAATAATCTAATCAAATCATGAATGTAAATCATCTAATCATATATAATGTCAAATCATAAATGTAACGTACATATAAATTAGATCTGAATGTAAAATGTCCTAAAAACATAGAAGTCAATTCATAAACACATATATAGTGTCAAATCATAAATGTAATAGATAATATATAACATATAATAATGAAAGATCTATGCAACAAATGTCCTAAACTAGAGAGTAATCCAGACGCATATGAATAGAGAGACTCTCAGAGAGTCTTGTGAGCATCCTCTAGTTGTGAAGTACCAACTAACCCCTGCAAATTTAGTACAAAAATTATTTATATACAAATACATATATAAATTTAAATATTTTAAATATATAAATTTACACAAGTACATGCACACACATTTAAATTTTATTTAAAAGTTACCTAAGCACTAGTAGGTTTTGCATCCACCAAATCTATCTCTCCAACATTCTCTAAGCCTACACTAGAAGTAGTATGCTTTGCTAATTGTGCCTACAAAAATATTATACATGTATGAACATCAGTACATGTGCATTAATTTATAATTAATTTTTTATTATTAAACTAAAAGATGAATAAGTGTGCACTATTGTAAAAAAGAAATTTAAAAGAGGTATCTAGGTTTGAGGGGGGAGAGGATCATCACTTCACACTAGGGTGTCATCAACATAAGTTGCATCTCCAATAGTCCTAATCCTCTATAGTAATGAATAGTGCAAGTGGGTATGTAGCTGACATGGCAATGGTGTAGAGTTAGAAGGATGAAAGAACATATCCATATATGATTCTATATCACCATAAAAATTGACATTACACAAGCCTCACAACTACTCCTCAAAAGTCTCTAGTCCATTAGTGGTGATGTAGACATCTCCAAATTGTAACCCTACATCCAGAGATGCAGTAGAGTGTTGTGTAGAATTCTCAGATGAATGATGTGTAGAGTATTGTGCTGAGTGTTGTGCAAGTGTTTTATACTTTGATGTGCATGATCTAATGGCATGTCCTAGGTCAATGGAAATGTAGGGCCATGCTCAACTCTAATGATATCTCTAACACTATGTATCAGTATCCTCTGCAAGTCTAAAATGTAAAAATAGCCCATGTATATTGTCTGGTGTAGGAAGACTTGTTGCTCTATAGGCCTCATCTCTCAGTCCTGATGGAACACTAGATGATGTCTCATAAGATGATCTTGGTCGAATGGGTCTAGTCATAATATATCTACCTAGTGTTTTAGAAGTAATGTTGCTTCCTATAGAGGAAATCTTCCCTATCCTATCTACACTAATAAATTTGGCATTGATTTGTGATGGCTATGTGTCGCAATTGGGATAGCCATGTGTTGCAATTGCGACAGTAATAGATGTCACTATTTTTTAGTTGCAAAATACGATGTCTTTCCATTTCCCTCGCAATTACGACTCCAATCCATCGCTATGAAGCCCCTTCAATCTGACATCAACCCCATTACAATTCCTTATATTAGCGTCACAATGGCGATGAACACCCGCACAACTGTGATGGCTTGTCGCATGGTCGCATGCGCTTGGGAAGCTGCATGCGATCATGTGATAACCGTCGCAAGTGCGATGAATACCTGCACAACTATGACAACTTTTCACATGGTTGCATGCGCTACTACTTCCCTCTAAGAAGCAATAACAACTCTATCAGTAGTAGCATCCATAATTGGTGTCACTGCTAGAGTCCTATGACTCACCAACTCTTATTGATTAGGTGCAACTCGATCAGCCCTACAGTATTGCTGGCAATCGGTAACTTTGTGACACCCATGACCAAAATATCTTGGAATATCTAAATAGTTGATGTTGAGCCCCATATACAACTCAACATACAACTAATGGGAAAAATATAATGGAATATGGCTGTTATTAAGATAAAAACATGTGTTGCAAGGAATCAAGGGTATATCATACATACTATCTATGGAATCACACATTGATTAACCTGATATACCCTCACCTTGTCCTTCCCCTCATAAAAAGGGTAGACCTTTCATTTAATGATATCATTACAGACAAGGCTTTGAACCTTCTCTAAGGCTACATCTCTCAAGATCTCAGCTCCCAACTCTATAAAAATCCTCTCAATAACCTATTGTGAAAATGAAAAATGTGATCTCAACTACAATGTCAAGTCACCCAGACTCCTCAAAATGGTACTACAAATATCTCTATATAGGTCATCCTCAAATCTACTTATGGCATCTCAAAGTTGACCCATCTCAAAAATAGTTTCTAAATCAGGAGTGTGAGGCTAAATAGGGGGTGTAGTAGCATGAGGTCCCTAACCCTAACCGTGATTGTGACCCTATCTTTGACCCTGATTCTAAGGTGCATCATCCTTATGTACATCCTATGATACATCATCTCTATCATGTGTGGCCATCTATGGGTAACATGTGAACTAAATGTTGAAAATTAAATACTTGAGTATAAATTAAAAGTTCATGTAAAATGGAAACTAATATTAAAATCTTAAACTATATATTTTTTATTTACAACTGCACATTTTTTAAGGGTATCTTAAGATTTCATAAGGGATCATAGGTTACATAAGTAATCCTAGAATATCTTAAAGGGTCGTAGGAGTCATAAGTGGTCGTAATGGGTAATCATATGTATTAATGGAACCTAAGAGACATCAATGGGTCCTAGGACATCCTAAGATATATTAATGGGTCTTCTAGGTCCTAAGGGGTCCTATGTGTCTTAAGATTTCATACGGGATGGATAAGGGTCCTAGAATCTCTTCAGGGGTCGTAGGTGTCATAAGTCATCCTAAGGGATCCTAGGTTGCATTAATAGATCCTAGTGTATCTTAATGTTGAGACTTGAGGGTGACAATGTATCCTCATATGTATTAATGGAACCTAAGAGACATCAATTGATCCTAGGACATCCTAAGATATGGGTCAATGCACAAAGTTGGGTACCAATTCTACGGAAGTCTTTTAGAAATGAAAGATGTTGTGCAAAATGGGTGCCCGTTTTAAAAAAATGAGCACCCATTTTAAGTTCAGGCACCCGATCCTAAATTCAAAAAATGGGTGCCCATTTCTATATTTTTTTGAAAAAAATTTAGAATAAAAAATGGATTTTAAAACTTTGATTTTTTTTTTAAAAAAATGGGGGCCAGTTTCTTAAGACACAAGCATGAAGCACAAACCTGCCACAGATTTTGTTCCAAAATCAGTTTGGTTTAGGCTTGGTAGAACCAAGCCTATGCCTTGACCTCCAAAATTTTGGTTAAGGCACTAGAATGCCAGATTTCTTCCTTGCCATAATTTTTTGAGGGCCTTCCTGATCATATCTTTTTACGAAAAAAAACCCATTAGAGTTCCCAGTGTCCTGATTTCAAAAATATGAATTTCATAATGATGTGATTATTTTTACTATTTTTGCATTATTTATTAGTTAAAAGTGGTACCTAAATGTTAATATTTTTTTTGTTTTTAGGTTTTTTTAAAAATAAATTATATGACATCAATCTAGATACAATTCTCTTAAAGATACAATTTTTTTTTTTTTGAAAAAATATGAAATTCTCATCAAATTATGGTGGTCGTACAGTAGATGTTTCAAAAATGTATTTTATAGTCAATTGAAAATTAATTAAAAAAAAGGAAAATTATGTTCATCAATATTTGGTGTCTTAGGTATATTTCCCCAAAAGGATTTGCACAAATTTATTTATTTAAGTCAAAATATGGTGGTCATACACGATTATGGTATGGTCCTGAAACAAGCATTTTGAAAACATGGTTTTTAAACATTCCTACTAAAAAGAAATTTATAGCATGTGGGTATTTAAATAAATTACATATTTGAAAACTAGACTCCGAGAACTACATTTTCTATTACTAAATTTTTTCAAGATTCAATCTCTAAGTGCTTCAAATGTAGACATCAATTGACAGGAAATTTGAAAAAAAGGGAAAACACTTCAACTTTTTGCCCAAAAGTGGGACTCAACTTCTTGCAGCTACCCATACATTAATGGATCTTTGGGGTTTGGTATATGTCTTAAGATTTCATAGTGGATGGATAAGGGTCCTAGAATGTCTTAAGTAGTCATAGGTGTCATAAGTGGTCCTAAGGGGTCCTAGGCTACATTAATGGATCCTAGTATGTCTTAAGGGGTCTTGAGGGTGACAATGGGTCCTCGTATATATTAATGGAACCTAAGATACATTTATGGGTCCTAGGACATAATAAGATACATTAATGGTTATTCGGGGTCCTAAGAGATCCTTTGTGGTTTAAGATGTCGTAAGCGATGAATAAGGGTCCTAGAATGTCTTAAGGGGTCATAGGTGTCATAAGTGGTCCTAAGGGATCCTAGGTTACATTAATGGATCCTAGTATGTCTTAAGGCATCTTGAGGGTGAAAATGGGTCCTTATATGTATTAATAAAACCTAAGAGATATTAATGCATCTAAGGACATCCTAAAATACATTAATGGGTCTTCAGGGTCCTATGTGTCTTAAGAAGTCATAAGGGATGAATACGGGTCCTAGAGTGTCTTAAGGGGTCATAGGTGTCATAAGTGGTTCTAATGGGGGATCTTGGGGGAGACAATGGTTTTCCATATGTATTAATAGAAACTAAGATACATCAATATGTTGTAGGACATCCTAAGATACATTAATGGGTCTTTAGGGTCCTAAGGGATCCTATGTGTCTTAATATGTCGTAAGGGATGGATAAGGGTCATAGAATGTCTTAAGGGGTTTTAGGTGTCATAACTATTCCTAAGGGATTCTAGGTTACATTAATTGATCCAAGTATGTCTTAAGGGGTCTTGAGGTAGATAATGTATCATTGTATGTATTAACCTAACCTAAGAGACATGAATGGGTTCTAGGATATCCTAGGATACATTAATGGTTCTTTGGGGTCCTAAGGATTCCTATGTATCTTAAGATGTCATAAGGGATGGATAAGGGTCCAATAATTCTTTAAAGGGTTATAGGTATCATAAGTGGTCCTAAGGGATCCTAGGTTACATTAATGGATCCTAGTATGTCTTAAGTGGTCTTGTGGGGGACAATGCATCCTCATATGTATTAATGGAACCTAAGATACATCAATGGGTCCTAGGAAATCCTAAGATACATTTATGTGCCTTTGATTTCCTTAGGGATCCTACGTGTCTTAAGATGTTTTAAGGGATGGATAATGGTCGTATAATTTCTTATAGGGTTTTAGGTTTCATAAGTGGTCCTAAGGGATCCTAGGTTATATTAATTGATCCTTGTATGTCTTCAAGGGTTTTGAGGGTGAAAATGGATCATTGTATGTATGAATAGAACCTAAGATACATCAATGGGTCCTAGGAAATCCTAAGATACATTAATGGGTCTTTGGGTCCTAAGGGTTCCTACGTGTCTTATGATGTTGTAAGGGATGGATAAGGGTCCTAGAATTTATTAATAGCTCGTAGGTGTCATAAGTGGTCCAAAGGGATCCTAGGTTACATTAATGAATTATAGTATGTCTTAAGGGGTCTCGAGGGTGAAAGTGGGTCCTTTTTGTTTTAATGGATCCTAAGATATATCAATGGGTATAAGTGGTCCTATGTGCTTTAAGAGGTCCTACTAAAGGTTCTTAAAGATCATTTTATGTCATATTGGGTCATTTTTCATAATAGGTCTTGGTAAGGGTTTGTAAAGGGATTTATGTCATAATGAGTCTTATGTTATTATATGTCATAAAGTAAGGGGTATTATGTCCTTTTATGTCAATAATACAACTTTGCTAAGGATTCATAAAGTGTTTTATGTCATAATCTAGAGGTTGTTAAGGAACCTTATATAATGTTGAATAAAAGATCCTACTAAGGGTTCTACATGTCTTGAGGGGCCCTAAGTGTCTTATAAGGTTTTAGGATACATACTTAAGGGGTCCTAAGATAATATTTTATAATGTCTATGTAAGGAAACTCAGGTGCAGAAACAACTTCCTACGCTAATCTCTATAGGAGAGTATTGTGCAAATTCTTATAAATCCTTACAATTTTAGATTCATTAACTACTTTAACAAAGATATTGCAACCACATACCATACATACAGAAAAATAGAGAATGACACAAAGATATACCTTGGGGAAAACCTTTCGGTAAAAAACCCCAGCACTCCAAAACCTGCACAATGTATTATCTTCAACACAAAGATTACAATACACTTGCAATGCAAGTTCTTTCAGGAAATGAGAGACAAAGCCAAAAAGACTTAAATTTTTGTTATATCTCTCCCATAGGAGCAACATCATATATATAGACTCCTCTGGACCCAAAAATAGGCACAACCACCAAGACCCATGCACAAAGCCACATGTACACAATTGTTACATGCAATCCCAAGAATAGGCGTCCATCCCTAGAATAGACTATGACAGCTTGTCATAGAATCTGCCAAAAATAATGGTCACAAGAGAAGTGTAAGAGAATTTGTCATACCAACCTATTTTTGGCATATTCTCTTACACACATCAACCACTTCTTCTTGGGCACCCAAATAGGCCCAAGTCATAAGATGCTCTTACACTTGTCATAGCACATTCCTTAAATAGTTCTTATGCATCATAGGAATCTGTCATGACCATTTCAGTCATGATCTCCTTACGCACAAGATGCCAACACATCAAGTGGAGTGACACATCAACATGCCAGCTAGACATGTACACTCACACTTAATTACATTATTTGCAAAAAATACATTTACAAAACAAATAATAAGAATAGGAATTATCCAAGGTTGAGACACCTTATTCCTAACATTCTCCCACTTGTCGAACACCTTGTAAGAGCAACAGAAACATAATAGGAACTTTAACCACTATAGGCCAAAAGGCCCATAGACTCCGAACACCATCTAAACTTCTCAGTGCCCACTATTTTCATTAATGCATTTGCAACATTCTTCATAGTATCTACCTTCTCCAAATTTACCTTTCCATCTTCCACCATATCTCTCACAAAGTGAAACTGCACATCAATGTGCTTCGTTCTGGCATGGAAAGTTGGATTCTTTGCAAGGCAAATAGCGCTCTGACTGTCACACCAAATAGTAATTTGTTCTGCATCAACACCAACATCAGAACACAATCTTCTAAGCCAAATGGCTTCTTTACAAGCATGAGTAGTAGCCATGTACTCAGCTTCTGTAGTGGACAAAGCAACTACAGGTTGTTGCTTACTCATCCAACTAATGGCACCACCAAACATAGTGAACACATAAGCACTAGTGGATCTCCTGCTATCAATATCACCTGCCCAATCTGAATCCACAAACCCATGAATACAAATTGAATGCGGAGATCCAGAAGAGTTACCATGATAAGATATGGAGTAATCTGATGTACCCCTCAAATATCTAAATACTCGCTTAACTACATCCCAATGTACCCATCCAGGATTAGCCATAAACCGACTCAAGACTCCCACTGCTTGGGCAATGTCTGGTCTAGTATAGACCATAGCGTACTTAAGACTACCGACTGCACTAGCATAAGGTACTCTACTCATGTCCTCCACCTCACTAGGAGATTTTGGACAATCATCTATAGATAACTTTGTTCCCACAGAAATAGGAACACATAGTGGTCTACAATTTGCCATGCTGAACCTGTCCAACACAGACTTCACATACTTACTCTGACTCAACCAAAGTTTTCTGTTAGACCTGTCTCTACTGATTTCCATACCCAAGATGTACCTAGCTTCCCCAAGATCTTTCATCTCAAACTGTGCTGAAAACTGAGATTTAAAATAAAAAATCATACCCTTACCCTTCCCAAACAACAACATAACATCAACATATAATGCAACAATAAGAAGATGATCATTTTCAACTCTAAAATAAACACAATGATCTGATTTTGATCTTACAAATCCAATTGACAACACAAAGGCATCAAACTTAAGGTACCACATCCTAGGAGATTGCTTCAAACCATATAGAGATTTCTTTAATCTACAAACTAAGGATTCTTTACCTTTAACAATGTAGTGCTCAGGCTGTGACATATAAATCTCTTCCTCCAAATCATCATGAAGGAAAGCTATCTTCACATCCATCTATTCTATCTCTAAATCATATGATGCAGCAAGAGATAACAGAAATCTAATGGATGTCAACTTTGCAACAGGAGAGAATATTTCACCATAATCTATTCCCTCTACCTGTGAATACCCCTTTGCAACCAATCTAGCTTTATACCTTTCAACACTGCCATCTGCATAGAATTTCTTCTTGAACACCCATTTACAACCAACATATTTTCTCCCTTTAGGCAAAGGTACAAGGTCCCAAGTTTTGTTTTTATCCAATGAAGCCATCTCATCATCCATAACCTCAATCCAGGAACCTGCATCTTCCATGCCCAAAGCCTCTTTCACAGATCTAGGCTCATCAGTGTTAGTAATCAAAGCAGAGGCACAACTGGAATCTAACATAGAATAACCAAACCTTTCTGGTTGCTTTCTTTCTCTCGCGGATCTCCTCAAGGGCTGCGGTTGAGGTTGTTCTTCCTCTTCTTTTGAACTATCAGAGCTGCTAGAGCTCTCCTCATCATTAGGCCCAACATGGTCTCTCTGTTCAGTCTTCTTAGGGGTAGGAGGCAACTGAACAACATCTTTTTCCTTTTCTTTTTCATCTAGTTGTAGCACAATAGGAGAAGATATTAGCTCTCTAAAAATAACATTTCTACTATACAACACCTTACTAGTCACGGGATCCCAAAGCTTGTATCCTTTCACACCAGCACTGTATCTGATGAAAATACATTTAACAGCTTTGTTTTCCAACTTAGATCTTTTCTCCTTTGGAACATGTGCATAAGCTTCACAACCAAAAACATGAAGATGTCTAATTGAAGGCTTCTTACTAGACCACACCTCCATGGGTGTCTTACCAACAAGGGCTGATGTAGGAGATCTGTTAACTAGATAGCAAGCAGTGGCCACAGCTTCAGCCCAAAACCTTTGTTCTAAACCAGCTCCACTAAGCATACTCCTAGCCTTCTCCATCAGTGTCCTGTTCATTCTCTCTGCAACTCCATTTTGCTGTGGGGTATAAGGAGTTGTCTTATGCCTCTCAATACCTTGTTCTTTATAGAACTGTTCAAACTCTGCTGAGCAAAACTCACCACCATTGTCAATTCTCACACACTTAATCTTCTTACTAGTCTGATTCTCTACAAGAGCTTTAAATTCCTTGAACCGACTAAAGACTCGTGTCTTACTTTTAAGGAAATAAATCCATGTCCTTCTACTGTAATCATCTATGAAAGATACAAAAAATACAGACTTGGAGATTGAAGGAACTTTTACAAGACCAAATACATCAGAATGAATAAGATCCAAAACATTAGAAGATTTGTGAGAACTAGAGTAAAACTGAACATGATTTTGTTTACCATAGACATAGTGTTCGTAGAAGTTGAACTCGAGATTGCAATCATTTAACCCCTCAACAAGATTTTTATTTTTCAGGGTTCTGAGACCCTTTTCACCAATGTGGCCAAATCTCATATGCCACAACATTGTCTTTTCTGCAGGAAGCTTAGCTTCCAAAGTGTTTGCACTACCATCGGAACCAATAGCCATAGACTTCTTCACTACTTGTTCAGATGGTGAGGATGAAGAACTATTACATAGAGGAATACATGCATCTAGCTAAAATAAGGTACCTCTCCTAGTACCCCTTGCAAGCACTATCGATCCTCTCATCATCTTGCATCCTTCTTTCAAAAAAACAACTTGCACACCTACATCATTCAGCATACTTACAGATAATAGGTTTTGTGCCAAACCCAGAGTGTGCATAACTCCATTGATTCCCTTTACTCATCCATTAGGAAATTTGATAGTGACCCTTCCGCATCCAACTATCTTTAGGTGAGAATCATCACCCAAGTACACCTTTCCACCATTGAACTCTTCATATTTTGAGAACCAGTTTCGATGAGAGGTCATGTGAAAAGATGCACCCGAGTCAACCAACCACACATCATCAAATGCATGGGCTGCCAAAGCTGCGATGAATGCATCACCATCTTCTTGAGATCTTTCTGAAGCTGAATCTGAACCTTTCTTATTCTTCTTCGGCTCTTTGTAGTCTTTACGGAAGTGCCCAGATTTATCATAGTTCCAACATTTTGCCTTGGACTTATTGGAAGTCTTTGACTTCCCACGGGATTTGGATCTACCCTTATTGTCAGACTTATTGTCATTTTTCTTCCCTCTTTCAGTGGATCTCCCACGAACAACAAGGGCTTCTTTTTCTGAAACGGAAGCCATTCTTCGCATCTCCTTTGATAGCAGCGAAGACACCACATCATCCATTTTGAAGGTGACTAAAGTGCTTCTGAGATCCATCACAAGATGGTCCCATGAATCTGGTAAAGAACACAAAAGTGTGTAGCAATGATCCTCCTCCTCTAACTTGACACCAACTGATGTCAATTGTGCAACTAGCAGATTAAATGCATTTAAATGATCCGTTAAGGATCCACCTTCCTCCATTCATAGAGAGTACAACTTCTTCCTCAAGAAAAACTTGTTCACCAGAGATTTGGCCTGATACACGGCCGCAAGTCTTTCCCACAAACTATTTGCGGTTTTCTCATCTAGAACATTCAGAAGAACTGCATCGGTTAAATAGAGTCTTATGAGACCCCTAGATTTATGGTATTTGATATCCCAATCTTCTTGAGCTATAGTTGCTGGTCTTGTAGCACATGAAGTCACTTCCCATAGGTCTCGATCTTCCAACATGTCTTCCATCTTGAGTTTCCACAACTCAAAATTAGTGCCATTAAATTTCTCCACCTCCATTCTTCCATATGATGAACTTGCCATCTCAATTTGCAAATAAGATTCAGAATACTCTGCAAAAAACTCCCACTCAAACTTGAGATCAGCTCAAAAAACCCTACCCAACAACTAGGATCAAAAGTTGATCAAGCTCTGATACCACTTGTAAGGAAACTCAGGTGCGGAAACAGCTTCCTACGCTAATCTCTATAGGAGAGTATTGTGCAAATTCTTATAAATCCTTACAATTTCAGATTCGTTAACTACTGTAGCAAAGATATTGCAACCACATACCATACATACAGAAAAATAGAGAATGACACAAAGATATACCCTGGGGAAAACCTTTCGGTAAAAAACCCCAGCACTCCAAAACCTGCACAATGTATTATCTTCAACACAAAGATTACAATACACTTGCAATGCAAGTTCTTTCAGGAAATGAGAGACAAAGCCAACAAGACTTAAATTTTTGTTATATCTCTCCCATAGGAGCAACATCATATATATAGACTCCTCTGGACCCAAAAATAGGCACAACCACCAAGACCCATGCACAAAGCCACATGTACACAATTGTTACATGTAATCCCAAGAATAGGCATCCATCCCTAGAATAGACTATGACAGCTTGTCATAGAATCCACCAAAAATAACGGTCACAAGAGAAGTGTAAGAGAATCTGTCATACCAACCTATTTTTGGCATATTCTCTTACACACACCAACCACTTCTTCTTGGGTGCCCAAATAGGCCCAAGTCATAAGATGCTCTTACACCTATCATAGCACATTCCTTAAATAGTTCTTACGCATCATAGGAATCCGTCATGACCGTTTCAGTCATGATCTCCTTATGCACAAGATGCCAACACATCAAGTAGAGTGACACATCAACATGCCAACTAGACATGTACACTCACACTTAATTACATTATTTGCAAAAAATACATTTACAAAACAAATAATAAGAATAGGAATTATCCAAGGTTGAGACACCTTATTCCTAATAGTCTAACTATACAATGTAAAATAGTTTTACATGTAAAATGGAAACATCTAGAACATATACATAACATTCAACATAAAAAAAATTCTACATTTTTAAGAATAATTTATTTTTGTATAGTTATTAAACTAATATTTTCTAACTAGGGTTTTATAACTAGCCTTTTCTAGCTAAAGTTTTCTAACTAGGGTTTTCAAAATAAGATTTTATGTTTAATCACTAGGGTTTTCTAAATAAGATTTTATAACATTTTATAGCTAGGATTTGCAAACATTAGTTTAACTAGTGTGTTTGTAAAAGTATCTAACATAAAATCTTATATACATGTACATAAAATTTTATTGTATAAAAAAGAACTTCAAACATTTAAATATCTAACTATACAAGTATACATAAGATTTTCTATAGCTTTATAAACTAAAACTTTCAAATATATCTAACTAAAAGAATTAAAAAAATATATCTATGAAATATTTTTAAAATATTTTCTAAATGGGGTTTTCTAGGTAGGGCTTTTGATGAATCAAGACTAGAGAATCCCCATAGGAGATGTTCAATCTTGTAGTAAGAGCCAACACAATAGAAAACACAAAGTAACAAAGCAAATTACAACCAATAATAACTCTATTATTCCTGGGAAAACATCCAATTACATTGAAATTTCATACAACATGCTATGGTGTAAGGCCTTCTTGATTTTAGCCAAATACAAAGAAAACAAACAATGTTAACACCCTCAACCAATCTACCTAGCCTCAAGGGTGATCTTCTATCAACTCTCTTTCACACTTCACCTTCTCAAGGCTACTCCATCCCATCTCTAGATCTCCTCAATTACAATCACAAGCATTACTTTTATACCAAGCCACCAAAATATCAACCTAACAAATAATTACATTTTCCAATACAAACGTAATAGATCAAGTCATCCTCGATTCCAAATTATTTAATAATTCTATCAGGAACAATCCAACCACTACATTAACCACACATAGAACACCTTGAGTTTCACACCACATGCTTCCATCAATTAGAATCTTCAACCACAATCTAGAGCTTTCCAATTTGATCATTAGAATAGGCACGTAATATAGGACCAAACCCAAATGTGAAACACCAATCACATAGGGAACATAGGGATGTGTGATCCCAGATATAGGTCCATACAACAATCCATGACTGCACATGCTAGAACATAACAATATCATCAACTACATGGTAATCTCCATCGCAACACCACTAAATTGGTGAATTGAAGAACACAACCTATCAACCAAGATCAAACTAGATCTCATGAGCCAAGACACCTGAAGAGGTATGATCACAAACATAGCCTTTATGAACCATAAGTACAAACCATTTAAATCGCTCCATTCCAAGATGCATAAAATACTACTACAGTCAAAATCTAAGAAATCTACCCATAACAATAAGTAAATCCACCAAACCATAAGGAAATTCCTCCAACCACTAAGGATCCTAGATGATCCTACATCATACACTCAAGATTAATAGAAAAGTCTTTCCCACACTTTGATTCCATAAGGGAAAACAAACTCCACCTCAGCTTGACCATTGGTTTCCTAATTCTCAAATGCAAGAAGACCAACCAGTACACAAGCAACCTCTTCTCTACAACCAACCATTCCACAAACTAACTCACAATAAAAAAATTAGTCAATAACCTCAACACAAGGCATCAACAATAGACCCACAAACCAGATCTAAAAATCTTTACCCACAATAGGATCATCACAAATAAAAACCCTATCCATCATCACCTCATGCTAATAAACAATTCCATTAGCATAATCATTCTCACATCCACTAAGTGATTTATGAAACATATCACTACTCAACTGAACCAAGTTAATTTGCAACTCTCTAGCAACAACATCACAAAGAGTCTTAGGAACAGTAACACCCATACCACCAACAACATCAGACTCAACTACCTCAACAAGGTCATTAGCTCCAGCCAAAGGAATCTCAATTCCAACTTCAACAACATTAACCTCCTCAACATCACCATCAATCTTATCAACAAAAACAAGATGCTTTGTAAGTTTCACATTAGATCAAACCATCTGATCATGAAAAAAAACTATCTAAACCTTAGAAAGGTTAGATTCAACTTCTTCAAGGTTTACTTTAAGAGTAGCAATATTAACTTGTCCTCTCCTCTTCAAAACAAGCTTCCTCACCGTCTGAACAACTCTCTTCTGAACTAGTAAGTGCCAACTTCAATTCAATCTACTAATCTCCTCAAGATTCTTATCAAGCTTACTAGATATCTCATCTATCTTCCTCTCAAGTTGGCTAAAGACCACATCTTCCACCTATCAGTCAATATTCCTCAAATAATTCATCCCTTCTCTCCCAAGGTGCAATTTCCTTTGATTGGTGGTTTGTTTGAAAGATTCCACTTGCCTCATACTTAGTGATCTAGTGAAATTCTTCAAAAAATACCTTGATTCAACAATCGACTCACCAAAAAAGGGATTATTCAAGGTTTTCACCTCCCTCCTAGGTTCATAACTAGTAACAGAAACATTATTCCCTCTACGAGCCATCTCACATGAACCCATAAAAAGTGTAGGTCAGATCTACTTTTTGGGCCACTCCACTACAAGTCCTTCATAGATTCACAAGTTCATGAATAGAGATATATCACTTCAACATCCACAACTCACATACCATCACAATGACTTAACCTTCAATACAAAATCCCATCTGACCACCTAGCATAAGTTATTTGATGATCCAAGTTAGCTCTGTAGTTCTGCCACCCTAAAAACAACAAATATGTAACTTTGTTAGGTCACAAGTTTAAACACAAGGATTGACACCACCATAAGATAAAACCATGCTTTGATACCACTTGATGTAGTCAAGACTAGATAATCTCCATAGGAGATGTCCAATCTTACAACAAGAGCCAACACACCAAAAAATACAAAGTAAAACAACAAGATGCAACCAATAATAACTCAATTATTCCCAAGAAATCATCTAAATACATTCAATTTTCATACAATATGTTGGAATGTAAGGCCTTCTTAGTTTCACCCAAATATGAAGAAAATAAATAATGTTCAAAGCATGAACTAATCTTTCTAACCTCAAGAGTGATCTTCTATCAACTCTTTACCACACTTCACCATCTTGGGGCTAATCCATCCCATATCTAGATCTCCTCAATTGCACTCGCAAGCATTAATTTTATACTAGGCCACCAACATATCAACCTATCAAAAAATTACATTTTCCAAGACAAACGTAACAAACCAAGTCAACCTAGATTCCAAATCATTTAATAATCTCATCAAGAATGATACAACCACTACATTGGCCACACATAGAACACCTCATGATTCACACTGCATGCTTCAATGAGTTAGAATCTTCCAACAGAATCCTGATCTTGCTAATATGACTGTTACGACAGACACATAAAACATGACCAGACCCAAATGTGAAACACCAATCACATAGGGAATATAAGGATGTGTAATCCCAGATATAGGTCCACACAAGTTCCAACAACAATGATCCATGAACGCACACACTAGAACACAATGATCACCAACCGCATGGTAAATTCCATTTTAAATAAAAAAAAAGTGAGCACCACTGGACCAGTGAATTGAAGAACACAACTAGTCAACCAAGATAAATCCATATCTCACGAACTACACGACCTAAAGTGGTGCAATCAAAAACATATTATCTATGAACCACAAGGGAAAAACCCTTTTCACTACTCGAGTCCAAGATGCATAAAACTCTACCTCTCTCAAAATCTCAAAAATCTACCCATAATAATAAGGAAATCCACCAAATCATAAGGAAACTCCTCCAATTGCTAAGGATCCAAGATGCTCCTGCATCAACTTTCTAACTAGGGTTTTTCTAGTTTAGTTTTTCTAACTAGGGTTTTCTAGCTTAGTTTTTCTAAATAGTGTTTCCTAAAATTTTCTAAATAAGTTTTTTTAACATTTTCTAACAATTGATTTGGAAAATTATCTAATAGAATACAAAAAAATTACTAAAAACACAAAACTAACTAAGATATATAAAAAATAATAACTTACAATTTAAAAAAACAAATAAAGGAAGAATAATGTGTAACTAATATGAAAGACGGTCTGAAGAGGCCGAAAATGCTCACGAGATGGTGATGTCATGGTAGGTCACTGGGTTTGATCTAACACCTTGGGGTCCACATGTTTTTAACAAAACAATGGTGAAAATGACCCCCATCACCATAATTTATTTAAAATTTCATCTAGAAGGGGTTTTAACAAACTCCCCCCTTAGTTCAAACATTCTACATGGGTATGTTTATACAAAGGGGGGGTAGGGGGTTTCATTCAAACACGCCACATAGATGTGTTCAAATTGGTATAACCCCTAAAGTAGTGATTTTTTTAAATTTTGTTTGTAGATTCTAATATATATACATTTCTTTTTTGGAATTTATTTATATCAAATTTTCTATCTCCTTCAAAATCTAGTTTTCAACAGCAAACTAGTTTTTAAAGAGTGACACTTTATATCAAACATAACTTTTTTTAAGTTCTAAAAGTTTTATTCTTTCAAATTTATATTTATAACATATATATCTAGTGATTGCAATTGGTTTTGTTTCATTATGTTTAATATTTTTTATTTTATTAAGCTTTAAGGTGGATTTAACTATAATTTAGACATAGGTTCACTATATCAATCATAACTTCATCTATATGTATCAATTTTTTTATTTATTGGAAAGACAATATCAATACCTAGTGCCTAGTCATTTTTCAAAATTTTAAACTTTGGTTGTTATTTTTTCATAAGAATACAAGAGATAAGTTGATTTTTGGTGAAAAACCTATATTTTGTAGAAATAAAGATACAAATTCATAACAAAATAAATATATATTAAAATTGAATACTCATTGAAAATCACTTTTCAAGTAGCACCAAATTAAAAATTAACTCATTTGATCCTGAAAAGGATAATGTCAAAAGTGATTTTTTGTCATATTTTTGATAGGTGCAAAGGAGACTCCATTGCAAGTATGATTGAAGAATAGAGAGGTTCTATCAAAGATATTTTGATCTAAGAGGCTTTGATGTAACCCTGTTAAATTATTTCCTTCAAATGGGGCCTTTCAAGGATTAAATCATTATGTTTACTTAAAAATGTGTGATTTCAACAAAAATAAGGAGGTGCAAAAAAGTGGGACACACTATTGTTGGACCACACTCCTGAACCTTCCCTACAAAGTCACTTGGACCTAAGATTGACCCTTACCTTTACCAACCCATTTGAAATATTAATTTATTTAATCCAAGAGTTTCATTTATTTTTTCCTTCTACTATTGTTGATAAACCGATAGTGATCATGATAGGACTATTGTGCTCCCCTTTTCAATAAGATTGGACAATAACTTAGATGAAAATGTTAAAACAATAGAGAATGATCCTAAGTTCTCAATTTTTTCTAAAGTATTAACTCTAGCTTCTTAGGAAATGGTCCATGTTTGGAAGTATATAAAAATCCTTGTATTATTGTATCTGTACAATAGAAAAAAAGAGGGGAATAAAATAGTCATGGAGAATTGTCCTTCTTTTCCAAATGCAAAATTGGAAGGAAGCTAAACCAATACCTCTCAAGTAGGAATTAAGTGTTACTTTTGAGTAGAATGATCCTTTGTTATAATGATTTGGATGTGTTAGATTTGAGGGGATTTGACAGGATAGTACGAGATACAAGAATAACTAGGAAAATGTGATAAATTTTAGTATACATAGACTTATAGAAAATATACATAACTTTTAGTGACTTGAAACAACAAAAAGACTTTAATATTGACCTTTAGTTTTAATTTGAAGTTGATTTTCAAGGTATAAATCACCGTGGGAATTCTATTCCTAGTTAGAAATCACCTAAGTCTCTTTTTAGTACATGTAATTTTTTTCTAGAACTTCCATGGACTATGTGTTAGATCCTATACTTTCTAGATCAACAATAGTAGGCTCACTGCTTGTTCCTACAAAATGAAAATTGGGGAAAATATTGTGGAGGGCAATTTTACATAGTCAAAACTGAGTTAAGGAATGTACCTTGAAATCAAATAAAGTAAATGAAAGTGTGTTGTCATATAGCAGCTGGGATAGATAAAAAAATGAAGTATATCATATCTTGGAAATGTAAATTCTTCTTTCAATGTGATAAAAATGTTGATGCAATATAGATTTGAGACAACATAAAAACCTAAAAGTAATTCATTAAAGATAAAACCTTGAGTAATTGATATTGTATTTTTCAACAATGGTTGATTGAGAAGACTTGAATGAATGTGGAATTCTTGAATAAGTTCAGTTATTCTTACTTGATATTGCAATCCTTCACTTGGTCTTAAATGAGAGAAATAATATTGATCCATGGAATCTTGAAATCTTCCTTGAAAATTCTAGTATGTGAAATTTTGACTGTGTATAATTGAGTGTGAAAATATGTCTATAAAATGGGAAGGGATAGGGTGTTTATATACCTCTCACAACATTTTAGGACACAAAAAGTGAAGGAGGTTGATATAGGTTCTAATATCCCACTAAACCATTGCAACAAACCCCAGGGAATACATTTCCCAGGATTTTCTAGTCCCACCAATCAACACTCATATAAAAATCATGGATCCCAAATTAATGCAGGAGCATCCTAGGATTCTTGGAAATCTTGTATCAACCAAAAATATGTTTGTCTTTGAAGGTAGATTGTTAGTTTTGATCTCATTTGGTGGAGTACTTGCTCGGTTTGAGAGACTGGTTGCTCAGTTTCAATGGTTATCGGGGTGCTTGGTCTCTGAAGATTGCTCGGTAACTGAAGGCATTAGTTCTCTAGTGCTCAGTAATAATTGTGCTACTCGGTGATGCTTGGCATGGTCGATTGAATGGCTCTCGGTTATTTCTCTATTTTTGGGTGTTCTTGTTTACCGATTTGGTTATTCTTGGTGAATTGGTTTGGCCGACTAGTGCATTTAATTTGGGTTGCGCTCCTCATGTTATGGATTGACCATTGAACATGTGGGGACCTATATTTGGCATGTTACATTCTTCTATGTGGATCTGATGATCATTTGGGGCCATCTTGGAGATTTTATTTATTTATTGTAAGGCTATTTGAGAGCCGACTGATGTTTTGACATTTAATGTTTGTATATCCTTGTGAAGCCGACTTGTGGCTAGGATTTAGTATTTATGTAGATGCTTGGGTAGTTGTTTGGAGTCAATTTTGGGGGAAATTAGAGTTAGTAGCTTGCAAGCTTACGCACATGAATATTGCTTGGAAGTTGTGAGTATAAGTTTAGATCTTTCCTGGGTCCTACTAGTGTCCTGTCTTGTTGTAGATCTGGGCTAGCTGAGTACTGATATTGTGGAAAAGATTTGGATCCTATGAGATCTTGTAGACTGTTACTTTCTATGTAATTGGTCGTAACTAGGAAGGCCTTACAACTCGACACATTTCTTGTAATTAGTAATTTAGTGAATAATATATCTGTGTTATGTTAGATCTGGTGTTCTTATTATTGTAAATTGTCATTGTGTTGTTGTTGGCTGCAAGTTTGGACCATCCTTCATTGGATTCTCCATACTTGACTGCATCACAAATATAGAGGGAATGCTACATTTCCAAGGATAGTTGGTTTGATGGTTGGATAAAATCACAAAGGCCACATAATGGTAACATATGGCCCATGTTGGGAAATAAATAATTGAAGGGGAGAAATAATCAAGGATCACATTGATTTTAAATGAAACCATGGGACCCATATTTTAATTTAGGTGTTTATTAAGTGTCATATGAGGTCCTATTTTGCATGTTAAAATAAAAAAATAAGGTGGGTGTTAAACAATCATGAAATTTTGCACACCAATAAGGTTCTTACAATTTACAACAACATATTTTCCCCCACTTTAGAAAGATTATGAAGCCACCTTATTCTCACATATTTTCCAACACTTTAGAGAGAGAGAGAGAGAGAGAGAGAGAGAGAGGATCATGTGAAAACTACAAAGAGATATGACATCACTAAGTTTAAAGATGCAAGTCCCCCCCCCCAAAAAAAAAAAATCTTAACTCAGATAACCATGCACAAGGGCACAAAAACAAACATAAAAGATACAAACAAATAAAAAAAGTTAGTACTTAAAAATTGCTCCAAAATCAACTAGTTAAAGAGAGAGAACATCCTAGCCGCTAGCATCATGTTTGGAAAGATATTAAAAGAGCACACATGATCACATGGAAAGGGAAAGAGAATATGTTGATCCCTATGTTTTTTTGTCTATTTGTGTCTTACACTTACTCATTTTCTAGGCAATGTTGGTCGCTCATGACTACGACCAGACCATCTTGTAAAGGTCAATTTATGTTTTAGACTTGTATTTTGTATATTTACCTAGAATTAGTTATTATCAAGGAAGTTAGAGGTCACTGGGTACTTCAGTAGTCACCAAGCAGTTTATGTTGAGTTCTATAGAAGTGTTAGTGCTGAGAACTAGTATATGAAGAATAGTAAATGCCAAGTATTTGAGACTTCATATGCCAAGCAAGCCAGTTTTAACATATGTGTTTTTGATGACACAAACACTTAGGAAAATAGTTTTGGCCAACATCTATACAATATTTAATGCTTGTTTAGGGAATCAAGGAGTTGATTACACCTTGTATTTTTTTATCACTAATCCCTATATAAGCCATGTAACCTATCAGAAAAAGGGAATGCTTAAGAAACATAAGTAGAGAATCCAGATCATTTATCTTGATCTAGGAGGTTAATTATATGTTTATATAAGATGAGATCTTAACCCTAAAATGATGTATGTGTATGGATGCAATGAAGGTAATCTCATATACACAGAATAGAGAAGTATTTTTATATAGGTAGAGATCAGTCAGAGTGATCGAGAAAAGAAGTGAAGGGTAGAATAGAGCTATATTTCATTGAGGAGACCAAAAAAGTATTGAAAGGAGAAGATTTGTTATCAACATCATAGTGCAAACCGAAGGATTAGGTAATGATACATTTTAGGAGGTGAATCAAGGTAAATGTATTAACCAATTGCTTACTTTATTGCAAGTTTTAAATCATTTAACCAAGGTAAATTGTATAAGTCTATAATCTCTTAACAAGGAAAACCCCTCACATGGTAGATCATCTTTAAATGATCAAAGTTTGTAGCCCTAACAGGCAAAATTTAATACTATAGTAGTGAAGATTTTTGGGTGTCATCCCCACCCCAATTTTACCTTTCAAGGGTTTCTGAGTAACCAAAATCTTTGTGTTATGTGTTTCATTTCATGGATGAAGTTAGATTGTTATATCTATTTCAATATTGAATTTCATGTTTATGATAAATAAGTTGAATTTATGTCAAAGTGGAATTAGTAGAGGATAGTTCATTCACCCCACCCACTCTCAGTATCTCACTTTACCATATTAGATTTCCAACAATTGGTATTAGAGATAAGTCTCTTGAAGAAGTCTAATCACTTGTGAGTTAAGGTCTTGGAGATGGAGGTTTATAAGTTGGGAAAGATCATAGAGAATTATAAGATTGAAATTCAACTTGCATTACAGCGGCTTGAAGCATCCAAAGGTGAATTGAAGAAATCATTATGAAGAAGGAAAGAGTTGGCAATCCAACTAAATGACACAAAATATCAAGAAGAGGATACTAAAGGTCTATTTAACAATGGTAATTCTACTAAAAGTGATAAATCTATTAGAAAATTATTAGAAAGAAAAAACATACTGAATGAAGATATCATCAATCTAAAGAGAGAACATGAAATTCAAGTAGTAAGATTATGTGAAGTAATTGAACAAAAAAAGAAATTTAAAGAAGACAAGATAATGAATGAAGAAGAAAAAACAAAAATGTCTATAAGACTTGATGAAATGACATGTGATATGAAAAGGATGACAAACAATCAATTGGATATGGTAAATCAAGTGTTGCTTTCCAATCAAGAGTTGAGTAGAAAAGATATGGAAATCACAAATCTGAGATCAGAGAATAGTTAACTGAAGAATGATTTGAGATCTGAAAAGGAAATCAATGAAAGGATGAAAAAAGAAAATGAAGCTATGAAATACTTTTAAGAACTGTTGAGGTCACCAAGAAAATCTAGTGATACTTTTGGACTTGGACACAATGAGCACCTATCATCCCTTGAAGAAGGAGAATCATCAAAGAATGGAGAATAGAGGAATATTGATTCAAATAGAGAAAAACCTACATGCCATCATTATGGAAAGCAAGGAAAAACAACAAACATATGCAGAAGAAAGAGTGGTAATTCCAGTACTAAACCAAAGTTCAATGGAAATTGTTTTAATTGTAAGAAACATGGAGATCAGGCACATGAATGCAGGTTAAATGTCAGTAATCCACCCACTACACCTAGATTTCAAGGACATTTCTTTAACCTTCAGAAATATGGTCATAAAGAGAAATAATATATATCCAAAGCTAAATGGACATCTAATAAGAAAAATAAAGCACTTAGGAAAGGTAGCACATTCAATTGGGACTACAATACATGGTATAGTTGTCATTATTGTGGAAAATATGGTCATATTGGAGAAAACTATGTGAAGACACATTTTAGAATTAAATCCAAGAGATAGATTAGTGAAAGTTTGGTCAGTTACAAATGCCACATGATTGGTCACATAAAAAGAGACTACAAAGCACATGCACCGAAAAAATGAACAATTAAAGAATGAAGAAAATATTCAATAGATAAGGAACCAGATGAATAAGACATGGATAAACAAAGAGGAAGCAAGCAGTAGTGGAGTCAGTGAACCTGACGTCACCCAATCCAATGGATCAGGTGATCACACTACATCAAACTAAGCAATGAAGGTATGTGATGAACTAAATTTTATAGTTTCATATTCTACATCAGTCCCTGACATTTGAGATGATTGAAGTCCATATCTGCATGAATTAAGATGCATTAGGAAAATTTTGAGAAAAGGGTAAAATTTCATATTTAATGTCAAGCATTAGTATTTAAGTCCATAGTGACCAAGTCACTCAGTGTGTGTCGAGCTCATGTGATAGATGAGAGGTGATATCTATCAAGAAGAAACTAAATGGTAGTATCAATTGACCGAGTACATGATAACCGAGTTGACATGAGAAGGTTGAGATAGCTATAATCACCTACCCAATGTACTAATCATTTAATGAAGCCCTAATCTGACCATTTTGGGTCTATAATGAAAATTATTACCGTTCATTTTCATTTTATCCAGCGATTTGAGAATTTGCAAAGTGATTTTAAGGAGATTAGCAAGAGCTATGTGTGCTAAGTGAAACTTGAGAAGATTTCTATGCATGTCATCAAAAAACATCATGAAGAACTATTGAATCAAGGTATTACTGAGTAACTTGAGCTTGTAATTTGAACCCTAAATTTAGAGATATGGCATCCACTTCGTTTGCACCAGCTAAGAAGCTAGGAAAGGAAGTTTTGAATTTTCAAATTGTGAGGAGTGATGCATATAAGCCACCCAAGTTTCAAGTTATTGTAGAAAGTACGGTGAAGGGAGGTCTCAAACATGCTCTACCATCGATTCCACCTAAGGTTTTAATGATTCATGATGTGCACTCATGATATATGTGTAAAATCAGAGAAATCAAAGATTATGATCTAAGGGAGGCATACCACAAATTATGTATCAATGAAGTGCTAAAGGTTGAACATCAAAAAATAGTTGAGAAAGGGTTAGTGTGTGCCCTATATTTCCCATGAAATTTCAAGGTTGAATGGATCAAGATTGTATTAAGTAGATTTCATGACATGAAGATATGGTTGGAGAATGGGCCAGTCAAAATCACCAAGGATATGATTCACCGAGTCACCAGCTATCCCAGTCTAACCAGTAAGAAAAAAATGAGATGCCAAAGTAAAGAAATAATTCAAACAAACACTCAATCTATGTGGAATAAGAGAGGAATGAAAATATCCACAATCATAGATCTGAAAATAGATTTTCTAATGAGAGTGATTGCTCACAATTTATATCAATCAAGAAGGTTAGATAGTGTTCCATGCATTACAGACGATCAAGCATGGAAGATGGTGAATAAAGATCACACTTATGATCTTGTTGAGTTGTATTTGATGTAGCTTGCCAAGAACCTAACTTCAATTAGGAAGGCCAAGAACTCTATGTGTAAGTTTGGTTCTTTGATCACTTGTTTATTCTTCTATATTCGAAATAGTTTTCCTATAATTGGAGAATTTTATGGAGTAAGGACTGACCAATAACCCAATAGATAAATGAATTTATTCATCATTTAGGAGATAATTTTGAGAGTGTTATGGATAGATACTTTGCAAAATTCAAAAATAAAATGAGAAAGAGGAGTAGAATCCTTGTATCCATAGTAAAGAAGCACTACAATGACATATTCTTTCTTATGGATACCGACCACACTTATGTACAAGTTTTTATGCCTATAGTAGCATGGCTAAGGCCATTACCTTATGAGGTGAATGTAGATGAAACTTTTTCAGCTATAACTACTTTACTAGCTGAGGAGATTGATAGGAAGGTAAAACTTTTTGGAAACTATGAGGAAGCTAAGGCTAAAATAACTATGGGGTTAAAGTCTACAACCCTTGAGAGAAAGAAGAAGAAAATAATTAAGAACATAGAGAAGATATTATGAGAAGGTGAAGAGGAAAATTCATGTCTTGAACTAACATAAGGGCTAGGGGAAGATAAATCTAGTGAGTTTGAAGGAAGTGATGAGGAGGACACTGAAATTATAAATAAGGGAAAGAAGGAATTAGTTGCCAAGTCTAGAAAAATAAAATTTAAACAAAAAATCCCACTCCTAATAAAACACTTAGACCGAGAGCTAAGGAAGCTTCTACTGTCATAGCTCTCAAGCCCCAAAGAAAGAAACCAACAAAAGGAGAAGGGTAAAAGAAAACCAGTTGAAACCAAAGTTGTGTCGAGTCATCCCAGGAAGAAACTAAGAAGGAAGTTAGTATTGGAAAAGGATGATGATGATGAAGAGAGAGATACAAATGACAATACAAAGTTAAAAATGCCATCACATAGACAACAAATGACTATTGATGAAATATACCACAATATCAAAAGCACTGCTAGATTAATAGGCTTCAAGAAAATAAAATTTAAAAAGCTAAATAATGATGACAAAGAAAGAGTTGAAGAGGAAATGCTAGAGATGCTATGCACTTTCAATATGAAACCTCTACAGATTGGGAATCTCATCCCAGATGAACTATATAAAATAATTGATCAAAAATAGTAGTATGCTAGAATGACAGAAAAGAAGATAAGGGAGAGTGTACTAGCTTAGATCATGCCTGATCTATCCCCACAAAAAAATAACAACATATATGGAGTAGTAAAAAAATAGGTTTGTACACAAGCTCTAAGCCTATTCTATTTTGAAACATAAGGTTTGAATATGTTGTTCAGAAAATGACAAGGTTGTGGAAGATTATTTTTGGACTGTTAATTGAGAAGAGTCCACAATCGAGTGAAGGTACATCCATCCAAGTAGAGGAAAAGTAAGACATTGATGAACCTCAGAATCTTGAGGAAAAGTGAAGATAGAAAGTAGAGATAAGTAGATCACAAGATGTGATCACAATAGAGGATATCCCTAAGGATACATCAGTTATCACTAATATATTGACCGAGGAAGATATAAAGAGTCAACTTCTTTCTGAGGCAACTTATGGTCACCCTCTACTAAGTGTCAATCTTGTTATTATAAAGGTACATGATTATACACAAATTGAAGGTACTTCAACTATAAACAATGCACCTTCAATATCACATGCGGTCATAGTTGAGAAGCGAGTGTTACTTAGTGCAAGTGCTGAGAAATAGGACAAGCTGATAATAAAAATTGAGAACACACCTGTCAAGGAGGATAAGAAAGAACAAGGAGAGGAGAGCCTAAAAGATCAAGAAGATCAGTCTGAATTAGTAATAAGAGGTCCTCATATGGAGGAAAATAAGAATACTAAGGAAGAAATAGTTGAGGAAAATCCAAAGCCTAAGGAACAAGAGGCTATTAAAGCTCTAATACAGATGCTGAGTGGAAATACACCTAAGAAGAAAATTCAAAAGAAAAAGAAGAAATCTCTAGGAGCACACATTACACTTGATGAAGTTATAGTGATTACAAAGTGGGATATTGATAACTTGACTTATGAGCATATGAAAATCTTGAAAGATCTTTTGAAGAAGAAAAGCAAGAAAGAATACTTAAGGAGATAACATCATCATAAATAATTTTTACATGAAATCTAAGGTATATTCATAGAAGCCTTTGAAATGGATGATGTGAATGATACTAGACCTATTTTGGAACAACTAGTTCAAATTGTTAAGAAGGTGAATCATGATGATAGTGAGGCAAATGAAAAACTTATGTAGTGGTCTGAAGGAAAGTTTGAGACTAAGGTACTTGACAAGGTCTCAATTGAGATAACAGTAAAATAGGTAGAACTTTATACCTCAATGGATAATTTAGAAGAGGTTGTGTAGAATGTTCACTCTCTATACAAGAAGCTATGTAATGTAGAATATTTCACTAAGGACAATCAAGAGTTGATTGATAAAATGCAACTAGACTTAAAGTCTACTGGTCATTCACCAAGCATGGATGAAAGCTCCAGCTCCATTCATTTCACAAGGTTTCTTCATGCACAAGGAAGATTAGCCAAGTTGATGGCTAATGATGGGAAAATAAGAGCTAAGCTAATTTCTATATAGACAATGTTAACACCTCATCTGGAGGTTATACAAAAAGAATTAGTAACAGAAAAGGAATTATTATAGAGAGATCCTCATCTCTCTATTGCTAAGAGTTTAGTTGATCTAGCTTCCTAGCTAGAAACAAAGATACAGGTTTTGGAGTCTATTAGGTCAGGATGGGACAATGCATTAGGTCTGATAATGTAGCTCCATAAACCATTTTTTGGATAAGTATTTTCTCACCCCTACACTCCAGTAGCTTCAAGTGACAAAAACAAGGGGGAAATGGCATGCTATGACATGAATAACATAAATAGGGGGAAATGAAATGACTTAAAGGGGAATGACATGAGTAATACACATAAAATATAGTGAGGAATGTCTATTAAGGTATGATCTACTATTTTTTAATGTATATATTCATTAGTATGTCAAAGAGTCTTATGTATATATATTTAGAATCATTTGAAGACTGAGTCAAAGTCTTAGGGGGAGTGCTCAAACTAATATGTACTAGTTTCTGATGTAAAAGTCATGACAAATTTTTTTTGCCACTAATGTCAAAGGAGGAGATTGTTGATCTCTAGGTTTTGTTGTCTATTTGTGTCTTACACTTAGTCATTTTTTAGGCAATGTTGGTTGGTCATCACTGTGACCGAGCCATCTTGTCATGGACGAGTTATGTTTTAGACTTGTATTTTGTATAGTTACCGAACAATAGTTATTGTCGAGTAAGCTAGAGGTCACCAAGTACTTCAGTAGTGGCTAAGTAGTTTATGTCAAGTTTTATAGAAGAGTTAGTTTCAAGCACCAATATATGAAGAACAGTAAATGTCGAGTGTCAGAGACTTCATATGTTGAGAAAACTAGTTTTGACATATGTGTTTTTTATGGCACAAACACTTAGGTAAACCATTTTGGCTGACATCTATACAATATTTAATGTTTGTTGAGTGAATCAAGGATTTGATTACACCTTGTATTTCTGATCACTAATCCCTATATAGGCCATGTAACTTATTAGGAAAAGGGAATTCTTAAGTGACATAAGTAGAGAATCTAGATCATTTATCTTGATCTAGGAGGTTAATTAGAGGTCTATATAAGATGATATCTTAACCCTAAAATGATGTATGTGTATGTATGTAATGAAGGTGATCTCATATACATAGAATAGAGAAGTATTTTGATATAGGTAGAGATCAGTCAGAGCGACCGATAAAAGAAGTGAAGGGAAGAATAAACATATATTTGATTGAGGAGATCAAACGAGTATTGGAAAGAGAAGATATATTATCAACATCATAGTGAAAATGGAAGGATCATGTATTGATACATTTTAGTAGGTGAATCAAGGTAAATATCTTAACAGAGTGGTCCTTAAAGGCCTATGTAAATCTCTTAACCAAGTGCTCACTTTGTTGTAAGTTTGAAATCCTTTAACCAAGGTATATTGTATAATTATATAAGCTCTTAGTAGGGAAGACCCCTCATAGGGTAGGTCATTAGTAAATGATCAAATTTTGTAGCCCTAATAGGCAAACTTTAATACTTCACTAATGAATATTTGTGGGTGTCATCCCCACCACAATTTTACCTTTCAAGGGTTTTTGGCTAACCAAAATCTTTGTGTTATGTGTTTCATTTCATGGATGAAGTTAGATTGTTAGATCTATTTCAGTATTGAATTTCATGTTTATAAGTAAGTTAAATTTATGTCAAAGTGGAATTAGTAGTGGATATTGTGTGTGTGAATTTTGTACCTGATCTGTAGACATAACACTTCAGTAAAACATTAGAGGTTAGCTATAATCAAAATTGTGCAAAATTGAAATCTAATTTAACCAAGCAATTTACTACCTTCTAGTAGGTGTGAGATTGATGTTCTCAGATTGTAATTGAGATTAGTGACCTAGACGACACCTAAACGAAGGATTTGAATGCAATTGATCTAGATATGAATTGAATGCAATTAAACTATTTTTTTGGATTTTCTATGCAATATGAATGATAAACTTGATATGAATCTATGATATATAAAAATTGATATGCTATGATATGCTAAATGATATAACAATGATATGAAAAAGAATCTAAATGAATGTAAAAAAAAAACAAATTGATCTCACAATAGCCTTGATTCGCAATAAGCTTGGATTCTCCAAATTCCAATTCTCCAAATTCCAATTCTCCAAAATAGTTGTGCAATTCGTAGACAACTTTGGCAAAGTAAGCTTGCAAAATTATGAGATGATTTATGAAGAGCTGAAGCCTTGATTTTATAAAAATCCAGGGCTTTGGAGGTGCATGGAAAAAAGCCATAAATCACTTAGATTAACTCAGCTTGATTTTTGAGTTATTTGATAATAAAGATAATTTAATTCACAAAAACATGCAAATCATGCAAAAATAGCTTTTTAACTCAAATTAGAGTTTAGATCAGCTTTTTGAACTCCAAAAGGATGTTGAGTTCTAAAAAGTCAACACTTTGCATTTGATTTTCTAATTTGGAGTTTAATTGTTTCTTTTGAACGTGCATAATAATTATGAATTAATTAAATAAATAAAGTGATTTATGCTCAACTTAACTAATTTTTTAAAATAAATAATTGATTTATGGGTTAATCAATTATTTAATCAAACTTTTATTAAAAACTATATTATTAAATAATGACAACTTGCTTTAATTAATTAAATAAAAATTTAATCAATTATTCATAGGATATTGGATTTATTGTCAAAATTAAATAATACAATTAATAATAGATAGAATTAAATTTAATTACACAATTAAGTGGCAAGATATTAAATCTAATTAATTAAATATGAAAATATTCAATTAATCAAACTTAGGATAAATTTGATTTATTGCCAAATAATCATTAAATTAAAGATAATTAAGATAATTAGGAATATTGCTAGGAATATTCCCCGATGCAGAATTTAAGATAATAAATTATGATTCGATGATGTTTAGATGTGCCTTAGATTAGGACTTTGATGTTGATTTCATTTGAATTGTTGATATAGGAGATTAATGAACTTATAGCCCATTTTTGGGGTATTACAGATATCTGATTCACCCCCCCACCCCCCTCTTAGTATCTCAGTTTCCCATATTAGGTTTTTAATAGAATATTCCATGAATAAGCCAATACTTCATGATCTAACCCACAATAAAAGCCATGAGATAAGGGAAATAAAGAGAGAGACCATGAATCCAATAGTTGAGAGAGTTGTATTATGCTAGGTGCTTAATGGTAGATAAAGAGGAGAGAAGTGTAGAAAGGATAACAAGTTGTATTATACTAGTTCCAATCATTTGAAAGAGACTAAAAAAAGGAGAATTGATGGTCTAGCATGTTGTGTTATGATATTCAACTCTACTTTCAAAAATAATTTTCACATAGGGTACCTTATGGGATTAGTCATACAGAAATCATGTAGTCTTTGTATGGATCAATAAAAGTGACCAGTCTAAGGATCAATGAAAATAATCAGTCTAAAGATCAATAAAAGGGGTTATCCTAAGGACCAATAAAATAAATTATTCTAAGGACCAATAAAAGTGCATAATGCATAAGGAGGCACATGCGATCCCCCTCATTATGATGGAAACATAAGAATATCATGGCATCACTAGAAAAATATAACAAGGATACCTAATTCCAACAACAAGAAGAATTTCATAGAAGAAAAATGTATGCCATAACTGATGGGGAGATTCAGATAGACTAGCTTAGTCTATGCTCCATGATCCTTGTCTTGGATCACTAGTGTGCTTTACTCACACCCAATGGTCTCTAGGACTCTTCTTCACAAGAGGGTCCCCTGACCTAGCCCAATCTAACAACCAATAGTGAACTCTCCTTCTCCCTACCTACCTTGTACACTTCCTATCTCCATTTCCCTTACATAGATCAATAAGGGCTTTTAGGCTTGCTCATCTCCTCAGGCTCTAACAAGGGAAGAGATGAATTCCAAGGTGTTTTTGCATCCAAAAAAGTGACTCCAAGGTGTTGATGAAGTTGTCTTGTTACTTGATTTCATAGTTTCTTCCCAAAATAGGGCTACTAGGAAAGAGCCCCAATTAGGCCTCCTCTCTGGGTTTATAGGGATTTTGACCCCCTTCCTTCACACAAAAATGGCTACTCTTCCACAAAGACCTCTATTAAAATTCCCAACCCTCAAGGATTTTCAAGGTTTAAGGGCTTCAACTATTCATACAATGCCTCAACTAGAAATGAGGGTTTCTAGGGCTTTTTAGGCTTGTCTGAGTCATAGAGCTTGTTTGGTTGAATAAAAACATCAAATAGGTTATTGGGAATCTCTCCCTCACACCAATGATCCTTCACTCATCCCTCTTGAACTCATCCAAATGGTTTGTCTTGAATTTGTCTCCCTCATCCTCTAGAGCTTCTCCAATGCTGACCTCACCTAGCCGGGCACTGCTTAGTCTCGCCTAGGGCTTGGTCGCATAATTTATTGCACACTTATTCTAGGGCCCTTATCACATATATATATATAGGTTAGGGTCTATACTACTAGTCCCCAAGGTTTCATGGTGTTTCCACAATGGGGATAGAAGTTACATGCCCTTATCTACATGCCTCTTCAAACTAGACAAAGGACTGGCAGATTCAAATGAAAAACAAGAACACACAAAAAATAACCAAGAAGCTACTCTAAACACACACAAATGAAACTAAACACACTAAATAAAATTTTAAATGCCAAATATTTTATGAGAAATCCATTAACTCATCAAATCATGCCATTAATCTTGACTAGCACACACAATTACAATCACAGTTTGATTCTTACAACTCAAATCCATACACACTTATTTCCAACCCTAGAATTAGGGTTTTTTAGGTTATAAATAGTCTCCTTCTTAGGGTTAGAGCTGGGTTAGGGCTTAGAGCCACTTGAGTGAGGTTTATACTCACAATGCGAAATGTTGCTAAGCAACTTTGAAAAGTTGCTAGCAACTTTTTGAGCAACTTTTTCTTGCTCGAGAAACTTTTGCTCTTTCCACATCTTAGGACCTTTCTTAGGTCTAGTACAAATCACACATGTGCTAAAACCCTCAAGACCCCTATTCTAATACTTTGACCTATCTTAGGATGAAGTGACCTCAGGATGACATCATTCCCTGAGTCACTGTACAAACAAAAAGAAAGATCAAACTATGACTCTAGGACCTCAACTAGACCCTACACAGACCAAGTGAGATTAAAGCTCCTATTCTAATTACAAGCCTTCATTAAGTAGTTAAACACAACAAAATTTATGACTGGTGGGAGCCCTAAGAAAGGTGCTCCTACACCATACTCCCCCTCAGCATAAACTAAGGCACTTTGGGGTCAAGAAGAGCTAGGTCTATGCCTGGTTTCTTGAATTGGCTTTCTTCTATCTAGGTGGATTTAGACTCAGGTTGACCTACCCATTTGATTAAGTGTTCCATACACACTTGATGCCTGGTAGCCTTCTTAACCCTGGATTCCAAAACTTTCTCTTCTATGGGCTACTTCTTCTTTGGCATGGCATTGCTATCTATATCCTACAACACCCTTGACTGATCCTCACCTTGATATGTTATGTCTCCTTTGATCAAGACTAGGTTAGCAACATTGAACACTGGTGAGATAGCCAAATCTAATGTCAAGTCCACCTTATATGCATTTTCACCATACTTGGCCATAATTTTACAAGGCGCTACTCTTCTCATCTGGAACTTGGTAGGCATGCCTTTTTCCATCCTTGCTTTGCTGAGATGAACCATTACATAGTCCCCTACCTGAAACTGAACTTCTTTTCTTCTTTCATCTACCTTATCCTTTAGCTTTTGAGTGAACTCTAGGATAGCCTTCTTGAATTGTTCTTGGACCTCCTTGATAGTTTGACTAAAATCCTCTGCTTGGCCACTCTTCATCTCCATTGAACCAAGCTCTCTTAGTTCAAAAACTCCTCTAGGATGTCTTCCATACACAACCTCAAAAGGACTCCTTCCTGTGGTCCTATTCACACTATCATTATAGGCATATTCTTCTTGTGGACTTAAAAGATCCCAAGTTTTCCCATACTCCTTGGTGAAGCACCTTAGTAAATTGCCCAACACCCTATTTATAACTTTAGTTTGACCATTAGTTTGTGGATGGTAAGTTGAATTGAATGAGAGGTTAGTTACCAACCTTTTCCATATGGTTTTCCACAAATGACCCATGAAATTTCTATCCCTATCTGACACAATGCTTAATGGGAGTCCATGAATCCTTACAATCTCTTTGAAGAAGATATGTGCTAAATAGCTTGCATCATGAGTAGTTCTACATGGAATGAAATGAATCATCTTAGAGAACCTGTTTACTACAACATAGATGCTATCCATACATGTTTTGGTTTTAGGGATTCCAACCACAAAGTCCATGCTCAAACACTCCCAAGGCCTATTTGGAATTGGTAAGGGTTGATAAAGCCCTACATTGCTTGAACCTCCTTTAGCTCTTTGGAACACACCACATTGCTCCACATAACTTCTCACATCTCTTGCCAAATTAGGCCAAAAATAATACCTTTGTACTAGCTCCATAGTTTTGTTTATGCCAAAATGTCCACTTAGGCTCCCATTATGTTTCTCTTGGATCAAATTTTCCCTCATGGATCCCCTAGGCACACATAGTTGATTGCCTTTGAACAAAAGTCCATTTTGAAGGGTGTAGTCTGCATACTCACCATGGAAGTGGTTCTCAAACTCTTGGCACACCTTCTAGGCTTTTGAGAAGTCTTCATCCTCCTCATAAGATCCTTGAAACCTAGTATTCCAATGCTTTTCAATTGAACTTCTTGGACAGTCAAGAGCTTCCTACTTAAGGTATCTGCTACCTTATTGAGCTACCCCTTCTTATGCTTGATAGTGAAGGTGAAGGATTGAAGATAATCCATCCACTTCAAGTGTCTATTGCAAAGCTTTTCTTGATTATTAATATAACTCAAGGCCTGATTATCTGTGAACACCACAAATTCTTTGGGCAGGAGGTAATGCCTCCACTTCTTGAGAGATTGCACTAATGCATATAGTTCTAGGTCATAGGATGAATACCTCTTCTTTGCTTCATTGAGTTTCTCACTAAAAAATTCCATAGGTCTTCCCTCTTGGCTTAATAAACCCCCTACTACAACACCACTTGCATCACATTCAATGGTGAACAATTTGTCAAAAGTAGGTAAGAGTAAGATAGGTTTGGTAGCTACCTCTTGCTTCAATGTTTGGAATGCTTTATTAGCTTCCTCAGTAACTTGATCTTAAGTCCTCCCTTGATGGTGTCAATCACTAGTGCACATATGCCACTTAAATTTCTCACAAATTTCCTATAAAATTGGGCCAAACCATGAAAGCTCCTAACTTCAGTCCCTATTTTAGGGGTAGGCCAATTCAAGATTGCCTCCACCTTGCTTGGGTCCATTTTCAAAGTTCCCTAGGACACCACAAATCCCAAGTAAACTAGTTCTTGCTGCATGAACTCACATTTCTCAAGGTTTATAGCCAATTGTTCCTCATGTAGCCTCTTCAAGACTAACCTTAAGTGCTCAAGGTGCTCTGCTTTGGTTTTTCTATAGATGAGTATGTCATCTAGGTACACCACCACAAATCTACCAGTGAAGTCCTTCAAGACCTCATTCATCAACCTCATGAAGGTGCTTTGGGAATTGGTAAGCCCAAATGGCATCACAAGCCACTCATACAACCCATCTGTGGTCTTAAAAGCAGTCTTCCACTCATCACCCTCCTTAACTCTTATTTGGTGATAACCACTTTTGAGATCTAACTTAGAAAAATACATGGCACCTCGTAAACAATCCATCAAATCCTCTATCCTAGGAATTGGAAATCTATACCTAATAGTAATCCTATTCATGGCCCTTGAATCAGTGCAAAGAATCCATTTTCCTCCTTTCTTTGAGGCCAACACCACCAGAACTGCACATGGGCTAATGCTTTTCTTGATCAATCCTTGATCCAATAGATCTTGTACTTGCCTTGCTACTTCTTTATTTTGATCAGGGGTACACTTGTAGTTTGTCTTGTTATGAAGAGATGCACTAGGTATAGAATCTATTTGATGACTTATAGCCCTTCTTGGAGGAATTGTTGTAGGTTCCCCATCACTTACAATGTCCTTGAACTCCTCTAACATTTTCTTCACCTCTATAGGTGTCTCTGCCTACAACTTATGTTCCTCTTCTTTTGGTTTGACCATAATGGCACATCCCACTATTTCATCATCATGTAATGAATGTAGGAACTCCTTCCCACTACTAAGCAACACACTAGATGTCCTTGAGGCTGCTTCATCACCCTCTATTAGAGATTGAATCTTGAATGTCTTACCATCCTTATTGAAAGAAATGGAGTTTTGTTCTCCATCATAGAGCACTTTCCTATCAAATTTCTATGGTCTTCCCAATAGGAGATGGTAGGAATCCATGGGAAGGACATAAAAAAGAACCTTGTCCTTATAGCCTCCAATGGAAAACTCCACCCATGTCTACTCATTTACTAACACACTCTACTCCTGATTCAACCAAGTCACCTTGTAAGGGTTTGCATGGGGAATCTTTGTAAGTTTTAGCTTCCTTTCTACTTCATCTCATATGATGTTGTCAGTTGATCCTAAATCAACTATCACCTTGAAAAATTTGCCTTGGATCTTACATCTGACTCTAAAAAGAGCCCTCCTTTACTTGGGTTCTCCTTGGGTAGGTTGCCTTATGAGCACTCTCCTAAACATCAATTTCTCCCCCATCTCTAATTCTAGTTTGCTTACCTCATTGGTACATGAACTACTACCATCTTCTTGGGCATAGGCTACCCTCTTTTCACTACTAGAGCTAGTAGGTTAGTCAAGACACCTATAGGTAGGGTATCCAAGCTGTCCACATTGATAGCACTTCATTGTGGCAAAGTAGGAATTACTTCTTCCTGCACCTCTTCCTCTATTACCCTAAGATCCTCTACCTCTACTAAAAGTACCTCTTGTACTAGTCTCTGCAACTTGTTCTATGATTCTTCTCCATCCTTGGCTTCTTGAGTAACCTCCTCTACCACTGGAACCACCTCTTTGACCCCCTCTAGAGTCTCTACCTCTACCTTTGTTCTTAGATTTAGGTTCTTGCTTCCTTCTCTGCCTTTCTTCTATCTTTTGTGCCATATGTTGACACCCAAGTACTATGGTAGGAATGATGAAGTTCATCTCCTCTTCTATACTCCACTTGAGACCACTCAAATACCTAGCCACCTTGATGCTCTCCTCCTCCTTCACTTTGGACCTTAGGCTCAATTTATGAAACTCTTCTGTATATGTAGAAATAGCCATCTCTTTTTTCCTTAGATTCAATCTCGTTCTATGCTGTTGAATCTCATAATCTACTGACAGGTATGCTTCCCTTACTTTGTTTACCATGGCTTTCCAAATAGCAATAGGGTTCTTTCCCTCTTTCTCCCTTTCTTCTTGGAGATAATTCCACCAATTTAGAGATTGGCCTCTTAACCTTGATCTGGCCACTTTGACCTTTTGTGCCTCAGAGATCTCTTCACATTTGAAGTGATTCTCCATACCCTATATCCATTGCATAAGAAGTTCTGTATCCATCCTATCAGTCAGGAGTGGGACACCTTCAAGTGCCTTGCTAGTGATGGCCTTTATTGCCTTCAAGAACTACTCATCTTGAGTAGGAGGATTAGGTGTTGGCACCTCATCATCTATAGTCTTCTCTTTCTCTTTAGCATCATGTTCCTCCATCCTATCATTCATTTTATCTGCCTTTGCTTGGACATCATCCAAGAGTTGTTCCATATGATACAATATTTATTGAAGGAGTCTATTGGCTTCCTCCTGATCTTCTACCTTCTTATCTAGCTCTGCATTAGTCACCATCTTCTTCTTTTGAGATGACCCTATTGATTCCTCTTGAGGTTGAAACATTCACTCTCCAACTATCCACTTCCCAAGCCTTATCAAGCTCTGATACCAATCTGATGGGGAGATTGGGATAGACTAGCTTAGTCTATGCTCCCTAATCCTTGTCTTGGATCACTAGTATGCTTTACTCACACCCTATGGTTTCTAGGACTCTTCTTCACAATAGGGTCCCTTGATCTAGCCCAATCTGACCACCAATAGTGAACTCTTCTTCTCCCTAGCTTTCTTATACACTTCCTAGCTCCATTTCCCTTACCTAGATCAATAAGGGATTTTAGGCTTTCTCATCTCCTTAGGCTCTAACAAGGGAAGAGATGAATTCCAAGGTGTTGATGAAGTTGGCTTGTCACCTGATTTCATAGTTTCTTCCCAAAATAGGGCTACTAGGAAAGAGCCCCAATTAGGCCTCCTCTTTGGGTTTATAGGGATTTTGACCCCCTTCCTTCACACAACCATGGCTACTCTTCCACAGAGACCTCTATTCAAATTCACAAACCTCAAGGATTTTCAAGGTTTTAGGGATTTTTAGGCTTGTTTGAGTCACAAAGCTTGTTTGGTTGAATAAACACCTCAACTAGGTTGGTAGGAATCTCTCCTTCACACAAATGATCCTTCACTCATCCCTCTTGAACTCCTCCAAAGGGTTTGTCTTTAAGTTCTCTCCCTTGTCCTCTAGAGCTTCTCCAATGCTGACCTCACCTAGTCGGGCACTGCTTAGTCTCACCTAGGGCTTGGTCACATAATTGCTTGCACACCTATTCCAGGGCCCTACTTGCATATATATATATATATATATATATATATATATATATATATATATATATATATATATATATATATATATATATATATATATATATATATATATATATATATATATATATATATATATATATATATATATATATATATATATATATATATATATATATATATATATATATATATATATATATATATATATATATATATATATATATATATATATATATATATATAGGTTAGGGTCTATACTACTATTCCCCAAGGTTTCACGGTGTTTCCATGGTGGGGGTAGAAGTTATAGGACCTTATCTACATGCCTCTTCAAACTAGACAAAGGACTGGCATATTCAAGTGAAAAACAAGAACACACACAAAATAAACAAGAAGCTACTCTAAACACACACAAATGAAGTTAAACACACTAAAGAAAATGTACAATGCCAAAGATTCTATGAGCAATCCATTAACTCATCAAATCATGCCATTAATCTTGACTGGCACACACAACTATAGTCAGAGACTGATTCTTACAACTCAAATCTATACACACTGATTTCCAACCCTAGAATTAGGGTTTTTTAGGTCATAAATAGTCTCCTTCTTGGGGTTAGCACTAGGTTAGGGCTTAGAGCCACTTGGGTGACGTTTAGACTCACAATGAGAAAAGTTGCTAGCAACTTTTTGAGCAACTTTTGCTCTTTTCACATCCTAGGACCTTTCTTAGGTCTAGTACAAAGCATACAAGTGCTGAAATCCTCAAAACCCATATTCTAAGACTTTGACCTATCTTAGGATGAAGGGACCTCAAGATGACATCATTCTCTGAGTCACTGTACAAACAAAAAGAAAGATCAAACTATGACTCTAGGACCTCAACTAGACCCTACACACACCAAGTGAGCTTAAATATCTTATTATAATTACAAGCCTTCATTAGGAAGTTCAACAAAACAAAATTTATGACTGGTGGGAGCCCTAAGAAGGGTGCTCCTACACCAATAACCTTAGCAATGAGTGAAGAATCCTTTTAGTAAAGGTAGAGATAATCATGAAAAGATATTTATAACTGGGAAGAGACCCTAGAAAGGAAGATATTTTTGTTACAAGAAATCTACCTTAAAGAGGAGTTGTTGCAATACAATAACATCTTCAAGACAAATAGGGGAGGTGAACAATAATGTGCACTTTTAAACTCCCTTTTTGGTAGGTGAATGAGGGATTCTTTGTGAAGGATGAAACACTTTAAGCTCCTGGGTAATAGTTTTTTTTTAGGATGAGCATACTTTTACAAATAAGGAAGAGGTTGTGATCAAGGATACACACCTCTTTCATAAGAGAGAATCTTGTATAAAAACAAATAATTTTATGAAAGAAAATAATGTCACAAGATAAACAAATACCACTCTACCATGGAAAGTTGATCCTTAGAGAAAGAACAAAAAAAAATATTCCCCCCAATCAAAGGGGAAAGAGAGCAGATAAAATAATATGTAAGTAAGATAATGATCAATTGAAATAGAAACTTCCAAGAAAAGAAGAGATTGTAAACAAGGATATCAATCTCTAGAAAAGATATAGATCTTAGAACAAAACAAGTCCATACAAGGAAGGACACCACATTTGATACAAATAAAAAAAGAAAGAAAATGGATATTTTGGGAAAATAAAGAAGAAAACCATATACCCCATAAGTGAAAGATTGAATATAATAGACATGTTCTTTGAAGTATGAAAATATTGTCAACAAAGATGAAAATATCTTACAGGAAACGAAGGATTTCATGCTAGAAAGAATGTACCTATATAAAAGATGCAAATCTAGAAATGTAAAAAAGGGTCCTATGAAAGGAGGAGAAAAGAAAAGGGATGTCATATTATGAAAACTTAGCGAAAAAATCAATTACAAAAGATATACACTTGCAAGAAAGGAAGAGGTTGCAAACAAGAATATAAATCCCACAAAGAGAGACCCTTAAAAAAAAAAGTCCATGGATGGAAGGACATATAGTATAAGATATTTAACCAAAAAAAGGATAATGGATCCTTTTTAAGGAGGATGAATGATAAAGAGATAGTTTTCCCCACAAGTAGAATGGAAAGGGAAAGAACCTATTATGTTGCTCACAATGAACACCATGCAAAAAAAAGAGTCCCTAATCAAGTAAGATTAGAATACGGAGATCAACATAATAGGAAGGAAGAATACTAAGGTATTTTTATGATATTAGGATAAAGTATAAGGTTCATTGTTAAGATTATAAGAGATCTATAAACTAAATATTGAAGAAATTATCTAAATTCAATACAATCAACAAGAGAATGTTAATTGCAATGATGAAAAAGACATAGAAACTCACCTTTATGAGTTATTTGATTCTTTATAAATTGTCTAAAAGGAGAATGAATTAAAGTACCACATTTAAGTATCTAAAAGATTCTCTTAGCCAATGAGAAACAATCATAAAAAGGAGGCATAACAATGGATGGTGTTGGTGAAAGATTTCCTAGAGGATATTTCTATTGTGATGAAGAATGATTAGAAGAAGGCATGATATTGTATTGAGCTATAAATCATAAACCACTTCTATTGAATTGTGTACAAGGATCAATGTGAAATTTTATACCAAGTTTTCATTAATACAAAGACCTCATGTACTATAAGCTTGTTGAGAAGTAATGTCATAAACCACATTGTAACTAGCCTTTAATGGTGAGGGAGAGGTAACTTTATCTCAAGAGATTTATGAAAGTGTGTGGTATAAAGAGGAATGGGAAGGGAAATATTTTGTTTAAGGAAATTATGATTTCAATAACCATTCACATTGTCTTTAGGTGGAGAAGAAGAATATAAGGTTTGTCAAGATCTACATGTATACTTAATATTGTTTTTGGAGATAAATCATCAAGGAAATGCTTAACATAAGGCTTATGAAAAATAATTTGATAAAAGGAATAATGTCTAAGTACATCTAAAGAAGTGCATAAACTTGTGTCCTTCATCTCTTCTATTAAGCTAGGTTTAGGAGGAGAAGGTCTTGGTCTTGTTCATATGGGTTTTTGGTGAGGATGTAATATATCCTCATGATTAATAGAAACCCTAGGAGAAGAGTCAAAGTGGTTTATGTATTCAACAAATTCCTTGCATTTTGTTAAAATAGTTATAAGAAAAATACATGAAATATCGATGATTTTTTTTTAAAAAATTGTAAGAACTAGGAATATTTAAAATTATCATTATTCCATATTAAATAATACCATGAAGGAAAAAAAACACCATAAAATGCAAGGAAGAATTAAATTTACTTCAAGTGATTGATAAAAGTAAGTAAGGAGCGTAACCACATGAGAAATAAGACACCAATCTAATTTAGTAAACTACATAATGAAAATGAAATCTACCCAAAATAAATCTAAGAATGTGATGCATGGAAAATGTGATGTACACACAAAGTAAAAAGTACAAATATTATAGATTAATTTCACCAAAATGTAAATTAGAAAAATGGATGGGAATGTAATAATAAAGGGGAAATGTCTTCATTTTCCTAATTCACAATTGGAAGGAAGATGACCCAATAGACTCAAGTAGGACTTAAACACTAAGAGATTGTAATGATTCTTTTTTATAATGATTAGGTTGAGTGGGATTTGAGGTAATATAATAGGATGGTGTAAGATAGAAGGCCAAATACAAAAAATGATAAGTTTCAGCATGTATAGAATGACAAAAAATAAACAAAAAGCTATAGTGACTTGAAATAGAAACTAAACCATACAAATGACCTGTAGTTTCAATTTGAAGTTGATTTTCAAGGTATATAGCACCCTAGAAATTTTGTTCCTAGGTACACATTTCATAAGCCAGTTTATATCTTATACCTTTTTCTAGAACTTTCAGAAATAGTAATTTGTTAGATGTTTTACTTTGTAGATCTATGATAGTAGGTTCATTGCCTATTTTTCACATGGAAAAATGGGAAAAATATTGTGGAAAGGGGTTTTCCTTAGTCAAACCCCAATTAAGGAATGAACCTTGAAATAAAACAAAGTAAATAAAATTGTGATGTCATATAGCATAGTTTAGATCTCAAAAGTGAAGTATCTCATACCTGATCAATGCAAATAATTATTTTAATGTGATAAAATATATTGATGCAATGTCTTTTACTTATCACAAAAACCTAAAAGGAAATCGTGAAAGAAAAAAATATGTGTAATGGATGTTTTAGTTTTCCATAATGTTTGATTAAGAAGACTTGAATAAATGTGGAATTCTTGAACATGTGTACATATTATTCCTTGTTGATAGACTCATTTTCTTCACCTTCAATGAAGGAAAGAATCTTGATCCATGGCAAAGATTATCTTGAATACACCTTGAATACCTAAAATATTTCTTGAGAATGCTAGGATGCAAAAACTTGATTGTGTATGCTTGAGAGTAAAAATGTGTCTACCAAAATGAGGAGAGATGGGGTGTCTGTATACCTCTCACAATATTTTGGGACTCAAAAATTGAAGGAGGTTGACATGAGTTCTAATATCCTGCTAAAAAAATGTAAAGAGTCCCCTATTTGAATTTTTGACTAGACCCTAGGGAACAGATTGCCCAGGTAATTTTATTCCCACCAATTAAACTTCTGATCAAACTCATGGATCTCAAAGAACAAGGAGATTCCAAATTACAAAGCACAAGTAATTATGAGGTTGAGAAAAAGTACAAAGTTTACAAAATGGTAACATAGGGCCCATGTTGGGAAATAAATTATTGAAGGGGATAAATAATAAAGTATCACTCCTAGAAATAAGTACTCGCATTTATTTTAGATGAAATCATAGGACCCATAATTAAATTCAGGTGTTCATTAAGTGTCATATGAAGTCTTATTATTCATGTTAAAATGAAAAACACACTAAGGTGGGTGCTAAAATATAAAGAAATTGTACACACCACTAAGGTTCTTAAAATTTATAATGGTACAATATCTATAGCTCCTTGAGCATCTTTATTATCACCTCTTTATGATGAGAAAGAAT